>JAATLQ010019072.1:0-49464 GCA_013421005.1 Heliconius erato x Heliconius himera
GCACTATGGATAATGGTAGAACAACGGCAGATCAAAATTCATTTTTACTAAATTCGTCCCTGACGCACTTTTTATTTTTTTTTAAATAGTATAATAGTGGACCTTTAATGTAATGAATTATTTTTTCGTGAATTACATTTGGAATATTTTTTTTTAATTGTGAGAAATTGTAATACGTAAGAATGTCTATTTCAGGTTGTTCGCATCGATACTTTAAACTTAATTTCCTTAAAAAAAATGTGCAAATAGGTATAAAGTGTTATATATTTTTAAAAAGCCTGTAGTATGTAGATTTTAAAACAATTATTATATTGTGGATTTTATGACTATATTCCTATAAAAAATATTAACAATAAGTGAAGAGAAAAAAAGTACGCACTTAAAGTTCATCGAGACTTTTGACAGTTACCGACGTCTACCGACGCGTTATATTTGATGTTGTTTTATAGTCCAAATATTCATAAATAACATTTATAAAAATCAGCTGCGGAAACGTGCGGTTTTAGAAGTTATCACGAAAACTACGATACAAGTCAGGGAACAAGAAAACTCTATCTATTGAAATTTCTAATGTTGTACTATTTAATTAATTAGATTACGGTAAATTTCAATTAAATTATTGTTATTTATTAATAAAAGAACGTTTTATCTTCATTTTGCACACATTTTGCGGTATAACTAATTAATAAAATGCACAATACCCTCATTTATGAAATTATATAAATAGAGTGAATTAATTTAATAAAACTCTTACAAATTAGTAATAAAATTACTAACAGACGTTTGATTGTTAAGTAACTTCACTAAATTTCAAAGTGGCTGATACTTTCAAGTGTTGCAAGCGTGAATTATTACTCCCATACATTGAAGGAGGAAAAAAACTTGAAGCAATCAATATTAGCTATTAATATTTCTTAAAGAAAAGTATCATGTTTCTGTAGACAACATATGTTTTATTATCAGCGACATTCAAAGGAATCTTATTCGTTCCTTTAATAAACAATGGACAGAAGCGTCCCGGTAAAAAGATTAGTTTTTTTAAAAAAACAACGAAAATTGGTTTGATTCTGAATATTTGTTAACCTTACCAATCATTAAAGAAGTAGCATCTGAGAACTCACCATCGACATCTTCTGGAAAATGCGGAAGACCCTGTGTCCCTATGGGGACCCATCAGAATCAACGAAGAGGCGAGAAAATACCGCGTAATTTAGTAATATCGCTTTGAACACACACATTTGCAATGCCTACGTCCAGGGCTTACGTCCTATAGGAGGAGAAATAGAAGCAAAACTCGTGGAAAAATGAAGATAATGAGATACAATGTCTCTATATTTGAATCTCATAGAAAACCCAAGCCAGAGCAAAATGCTATCGGATCAAGAGGCATTAAATGTTATTATTTATTTGGATTTAACAAAAGCGCAATACATGTATTTAAGGAATTTAACAAACGAATGAGATCCCAAGAATGCACAAGGGGCACAAGAATCCCATAATAAGGATTATCAAAAATTTCGCCTACATCATGCCAGAAAGTGCTCTCGATCAGCTACAAATGAGGATGTATTTCATACTCTTCTCTACACATCAGATCCGTTCATTTCCAGTCATAGGAAAACATACGAATATAGCAAAAGTGTGAAGGCACTTGATGAAAATACCCTAGATCTTTTAAAATTTAATGAATTTATTATGGATCCCGAAGTTCACCAAGTATAATTAAATATAATATACTCATCATATAATATACATTCATTTCTAATATTATTCTACTTGTAAATCAGTTTTTGTAAATTTTATATTTTATTAAATAAGTATATGTGTATGCATAATTTCTTACTTAAATAGATAACAGCTTAAGAAACATTATTTTAATAAACTAATTTAATAATACATTTTTATTACTACTATATGTAGTGTGGACTAAGGAAATTATTATTTTATTCTTTTCATTATTTTTTAATATATATATATACTCCAATAAAAGTATAATATCTGAACGTTACCTAAAGCACAATTTTATACTTCATGCTTGTGCAAAAATTCAATTGTTTATCTTAACAAATAAAAAAGTTATCGATTTTTGATCTGATACAGACCTCAATTGCCCATAGTGCGCCGCGCTTAACCTCGACACCAGAGCGAAGAAATGGAAATATAAATTTAAGTAAATATTTCATCTCCTCAAGTGGGGATCGAACCCACAACCAGTCGGTTTTACAGTCACACCTCGTGCCACTGCGCCACCACTGGCCTCTGCCAATATTAAATTAAAATATATTTTAAGTAGGTACAATTAGATTATCTTTTTAGAGCTTTTTTTATACATAAAGGAGACGGTAAATTTTGAGCCCAAATGTAAATAATGTGGATATGGTCTGTAAAATTAGTATTTTTTGTAAATTTTCTAGTCAATAATAAGCTCAATAGGCAATCTGGAAGCGGAGAAAAATAAGAAAAATAGTTCTAAACGTTTTTTAACGCATTTATCTATACTAATATAATAAAGCGGAAGAGTTTGTTTGTTTGCTTAAACGCTAAGATCTCTGGATCTACTGATCGGATTTACTTTGTTTTTGTTTTGTATGAAAGCTGGATTCTTCAGAAGTGCTATAGGCTATATAACATTACATTACACGTATATTCTAAATATATTAAAATTCTTTCTAATTTGACATGCAATTTATTCTGCCATGTTAATAACAACCGACCGTTGCTAAGCAATGGTTTGCAAAATTTGTTGTTTTAAGAAAACGTCACCCAAAATGAACTTGGTTGCGTGATATTCATTCTTATGAAATAAATATAAAAGTCACTTTTAGCATTTCATCTAGATTCAAATTATAGTTTACTGAATAACATTCTAATAAATAATTAAGAAGATGTCACTGATTCGAAATGACCTACCCTTCGGGCGACATAGTATGACCGACGCGAATAGGCAGAAATTTTCATATATTTACGAAATATTGTTAATTTTATGTAATTATTTGCTGTTTATAATTAATTTAAACTACACTTTGGTTCTCTTCTTCTTTTCTTGGCGTGGTGTAAAGTTTGGTCCTGCGCGACATTGCCCGCTACTTTTAATTAATGTTTATCTATACTATTGAAAATACATTTATATCGAAACACATTTATATTGAAAACTTACGATCGAAAGTTATTTCATCATCAAGGAAATTTAATAAAGATAATTTTCGGCTTTTATCTATATTAATATAATAAAGTGGAAGAGTTTGTTTGTTTGTTTAAACGCTAAAATCTACTGGTGGTCCGATTTACTTATTTTTGGTTTTGTTTGAAAGCTACGTTTTTCAGAAGTGCTCTATAGGCTATGTAATATTATGGTGTACTTATTAGTTAGCCTTAAATAACGAAATAACTATAATAATGAACACTATCGAATTGCTTCAAGCGCGTGCGCTGCAAATATAGTAAAATATATATCAGTACATTGTATGGAAGAAATGTTCTATTTTATTAGTTCTAAAAAAAGACCGTGATACGGTATATCTATCTCTTATAAACAAGTCACAATAAGATATTTTGTGATAAAAAAATAATTGAAAATTACAAGGTGATACTTCAACGTTTTTTATTTGATAAAGATATTGAAACTTACGAGCGAAAGTTATTCCATCATCAAGGAATTTTTATGAAGAAATGCTTTATCTTTTATAGCATATAATTTGAATGTATACTTTTTGACAAAATATAAATTTTAAATAATTTAACGCGTTTACGGCCGCAACTATCGGCATGAGTCCAGCGGGGGGCGCCCTTGCCGCCGAATTCGTCCTCGCAAGCAGCCATGTTAGTGCTTGAAGTTTCTCAAAATTATTGAATGTATAAATTATATTAATTATATAATTTATATTGATTATCTTATGGAAAATGCAGGATAATAAAACAATTATAAGTTGTATGCGAGCGAAGCCGCGAATGGGCCGCTAGTTTGTGTATATAATTACAGTATAACTAAAGAAAATGTCAAGTAATTCTAACTCTAACTCAAAATACTAAAAGAAATCCATTTTGAATCGATTAAAATCATTCATATTTTAAATTACAGATGTGACAGCTGATAGATATTGACCCCTTGTCGAATGATTTTTGCATATTTTGCTTTACTCCTTTTGTAATAACTGAGCAAAAGCCGTCGTGGCGTTGTGGAACAGCATCTGACTGTAAACGTGGCAGTTGAAGGTTTGATTCCAATTTGATGGAACGAAAGTTCCAACACTAGGTTTCCCCCTATCTACCCTACTATGCAGGTAAAAAGGCATAAAGCTGCGTCATAATAAAAAGTCAATATAAGTTCAGAATCGAATTTAACAGTTTCAGTTAAAAACACGAAGCCCCACGTCCCGCGTCCCGTGTCCCGCGTTCCACGTCCCACGTCCGGCGGTGCCTCGATACAAAAGGCGAAATTAATTAAACTTGCAAATTAAATTGCGCCGCGAACAATACTACTCGTTCTGGGTCGCACGCTCCTTTTTTATCACTAGATTTTTTAGAACTTGACCTATTGTTCATATCGTGGGTTCGATTCCTACTCGTAGGATAAAAAAATATTTTCATTTCCTCGCTTTGGTAAAGTGCGGCATTGATTTCCGCCGCTCCAGAATTGGGCAGAAAGTAAGGAATGAAAGTGTCTTGGTATGAGAACGGAGCTCCTTTACACTAGGTTCTCAGGTATCCTCTGCCTATCTTGCTATGTGCGGAATACAGTGTTAAGATAAAAACATATTTTAGAAGCTCATTGAGGCTATTCTGGTGTTAAGAGAGTGTTTTGCTCTAAAGACGTACGTTATAGTTTTGAAACTCCACTGGGGGCCTGGGAAAATCATGAAATTTAATTTATTGTAATCTTTAAATACCAGAGGCCAGTCGTGACGCAGTGGCACGAGGTGTGACTGTAAAATCGACTGGTTGTGGGTTCGATCCCCACTCGAAGAGATGAAATATTTACTTAAATTTATATTTCCATTTCTTCGTTCTGGTGTCGATGACAAGCGCGGCGTTGAGTTCTGCCACTCAATACGCAATGCCTCCAGAATTCGGCAAGAAGTGGGGAGCGGAGTGTCTTAACTCTAGGTTCCTTCTGCTTACCCTACAGTGTGCGGGATACAGCGTGAAGCTGATTTTTTTTAAATACATAATAGACATATGTATAAACATACATTTACTTATTTAAACTAACATTACTTCTGGTGTAATTTATAGACTAATCTGCACATTAAGTTCATTTCACGAAACATATTTAATTAATTTAAAAAAATCATATTTTAGCTTTATACTCCATTTACCATATTTTCAGAGATGGCGTGTTGGGTGGTAGTCCCTAACGCCTCGCTAATCGTTATCGTTGTATGTAATATTCTTTATTACCTCATATCTCCAGAACCGCTGAACGGATTTACACAATTGAGGTATCGTTAGATTCATATTAGCAGCCCAAGTGTTCTTAGATAGGTGACGTTAAAAAAAGCAATCATGGCAGCTATGGGATGCCATTGGACTTAGTGAAAAAAAAAATCGTGTCAAACACCACAATATGGGTATCAAATTCAAGCGCTTAATACGAGGATTTTAAAAAGGTATATCATGATTATCATTTCTATAATGAATCCTAACAAAAAAGTGAAAAATAAAAAAACTATTTGTGAAAACAAAAACCCCGGCTGCATAAAACTAAAACGAAAATAAACAAGCCTAATAGTTTACTAGGACTAACAGTCGGGACCTATAACTAATTCTTCAATCAATAAAATCTTTACCAACAACCCCGTATAATTTAAGGAAGTCCCGACTGTTAATCCTAATAAACTATTAGGCTTGTTTATTTTCGTTTTAGTTTTATGCAGTCGGTGTTTTTGTTTTTACAAATATTTTTTTATTTACATTTTTTTTTAGCTTTACACTAAAGCGTATACCTAATGTGGTATCCAAAGTTCTTTCTCTCTCGCCTAGTCGACTGTCATCAACCTGTTCATACAAGCCTTCCAGGGTTCTCAAACTTTTAAGAAAATCGTCCTCCATAATTATCAACACTCACTCTGCCTCTCTTACCACTCACTCTTGCTTTATTTTTCATTTTCTCGTAATCTCCGATATAAATTTCTCCAAAGGAAATTCCTTTTATGTTACTTTAGTTAATTAATGCAAATCCGTGTTTATACGTAGATTAGATACAATTATGCACTAATGTGATATATTGTGTACTCGCATCGATTACGCTCAGCTTTTGGGGGCTTAGTATCGTGTATCGATTAGAGAAACATTATTTATGAAACTCTTCATATATGATAAGTTATATAATATTATAAGAGGCCAGTTATGACGCAGGGGCCAAAACGTGTGACTGTAAACGCGACTGGATGTGGGTTCGATCCCCATTAACAACACATATTTTAATTTCTTTGCTCTGGTGATGACGTAAACGTGAGCGGAGTTGAGTTCCACTCAGCACATAAAGTTTCAGAAATTAGGCGATGCATGGGTAACGGAGTCTACTAACACTGTGTTTCCTCACCTTACCCTGGTAAGACAGAGGAGCATACCTCTGCTATGTTCCTACAGCGTGAAGCTACAATACATTTATTATTATTACAAACGAACCGTGTTATATAAAATTATAGAGAGATTCGACCACATATTTCTTAAATCAACTACTAAGTACATATTTGTACTATATATTGTACATAAAAAATTAATCGATAATTGAATATGCTATATCAACTCGATTCCCCGATGTAGGCCGATTCGTACCTGTAATATCCGTGCTCAGTGACCCGGCACAAGTGGCTCGAACGAGAAAATAACTATAAAAATATAGTATCTAAACAGATATTCAATTGTACGTATACGTAATATGGGGAAGGCTTTTGAAGCTTTGTAGTGTATTTATTAGTTTAACTTGTTATTTTTGTGGGTTTAAATCTTATTTAGGAGTAATATTGTACTATGGTTTCTATATGTTTTTTCTTAAAATTAGATAACTTCAAGCTGATCATCCATATAGCTGAGTATATAGGCGAATAAGACGTAGGGAACCTAGTGTTAAGACACTCTGTTTTACATTTACGAAACCTACCGAGTTAAATGGTGAGCTTCAATGGTCCGCTTTGTCTTCTTAAAAAGATACCAGAATAACAAAATAAAAGAAAGCGGAAGAGTATCTAATGTCTCCTAAAGAGGAAAGCTACCTAGTGTCTTCCCTAGGACTCCGTCCTCAATTTTCACCTCGAATTCGACATATCACGTGTTGAGTCGCGGAACTCAACGCTGCATTTCGTTAAAAATCATAATATATTGATTTATATGAATAAATTTAATGTCTTATACGTATGCATATAGTTTGTACTAGTGGCTCGCCCACGGCTTCGGCCGCTTAAAATACATGATTATTGATTTAATAAGCAGAATTGATTGACAACTATAATGACTTCTAATATGACTTTTTTACGACATTATCGTTAAAGAATTTTTTATTGTTTTAAATAAAAAACGACCATTATTGTTATTTGATATTTATAAAATATACATAAAGCTAATTATTTATTACACGTATATATTTTTGTAACTTTATGTTCTTTTTACCTATATAATATACTCTGTTAAATGTGCTGATGTTAGTGAATAATTTAATTTACTCATTCAGAAACAGCCTTAAATGTTAAATTATTGATTTGAAGGATTCATAATATTCTTTGTAAAATAACTGTAATAATTGCATATTAACTCCTGTACAGTTTTTAAATTAGTTACATATATTATATAAACGAACCAACCAAAAAAACTTTGTATTTACTTGATATTTCTTTGAAGATCGTTCTTTATCTCTGTGTTGAATTAATTACGACTTCTTTCAAATGACGATAACTTTTCTTTTAATGAACCGATTTTAATGAACTAAACTTTAGTACTCAAGTTGAGTCAAAACAAAGCATTTGGTGAAATTTTCAAGTAAATCGGTTCAGTACTTTCAGAGAAAAATGCGGACAAAAATATGTCGACAGACAGACAGACAGACAGACAGACAATAAATTCAAAAAAAATCTTTTTGCTTTCTATTATTATTTTAAGTGTCCCTCTATCCATTTCAGTCAAAATGACTAAATATACAGACAAAATATTTTTACTGTCTTATTATATATAGAGATTATTTACGTTTTACTTCAATAAACTTAGCAAGAATGATTTATTTAGTTTTAAGAGATTTATTAACATTTTGTACCTTTATTATGTAACAAAGCAACAGCTTGACGTAATAAAGTATGAAAATAAATATGAATAATGGCTTAAAGTTTATTATATTTTAGATAAATTTTACATATTAAATTAAAATTTTTAGGATATTAAAGTTTTAAGGGACACATCAGCTCGTTGATATTGTGTTGTCACCTAAAACTGCCAAGTTTCATGAGAATATAAGTGATTCAAATCCAAATTCAGATTCACACATTTTATTACATAATTGCAATAAAAATCTAAGGTTTAATTCGGATAATAATTTAATGCTAGATTCATTTAAGGCAAGGCAAGGCAAGGCAAAGTACAGTAAAAACCTACGAGAAAAAATGGTACATATTTACTAGATTTATATAGACAATTTACTTATATTATCTGACAAATACGTAATAGTTATCAAGTTATTTCCCCAGTGACGAATAACCCACTTAGCGTCGTAAAGGAGGCAGTAAACTGACGAAATAGAACGAGAATGTGGGTCATTCCCACTCCCGAATAAACCACCTTTGGCGCTATCGTCTTATGAAATAAGATTTTGAGTTGTTCGTGTATTATGAGGTTGATTTATACGATTTTTTTTTGTTTTTAAGATGTTTATGAATGTAATTGTAATTGTTATTATTTCCTTTTATTAGTTTTATTTTAAATAATATGTTATAAAAAAATATATATTTTCTAGGAATTATTGAAGGCCAGTCGTGGCGCAGCGGCACAAAGTGTGACTATAAAACCGACCGGTTGTGGGTTCGATCCCCACTCGAGGAGATGAAATATTTACTTAAATTTATATATCTATTTCTTCGCTCTGTTGTCCACCTCCTCCAGAATTCGGCAGAAAGTACGGAACGGAGTGTCTCAACACTAGGTTCCCTCTGCCTACCCTGTTGTTTGCGGGATATAGCGTGAGGCTGATTTTTTTATATTTAAAAACATCTTGAGGCTTGTGGATTCGATCTCCACTCGCGAGAATAATTGTGATTAAATTATTTTCATTTTCCAGCTGTCGTAAACAAAGCGTGGCGTTAAATTCCACCACTCGCAGTCTCCCTAAAATTGAATTATGCGTGGAGCACAGAGCACTTCCGCCTAACCCGCTATGCGGGGAAGAACGTGAAGGTATTTTTTAAAATATCGGCGAAGGTTAAAGAATAAATAGTACCGAATATTTTCTTATCCTATATTATTTTTTCGATTATTCATAACTTATTATTACTTATTGAGGCCAGTCGTGGCGCAGGTGCACAAGGTGTGACTGTAAAACCAACTGGTTGTGGGTTCTATCCCCACTCGAGGAGATGAAATATTTACTTAAATTTATATTTCCATTTCTTCGCTCTGGTATCGAGGACAAGCACGGCGTTGAGTTCTGCCACTCAACACGCAATGCCTCCAGAATTCGGCAGAAAGTGGGGAACGAAAGTGTCTTAACTCTAGGTTCCCTCTGCCTACCCTGCAGTGTGCGGGATACAGCGTGAAGCATAACTTATTATAGAGTGTTTTTGAGCTACTATATAAATTGAATTTAGTATACTCACTTTACATACTTTGTAAACGAGCACTGGCACGGTGCCACGTGGATGTTTACAGCGTCAGTTCCCATACGTCTGTACGAGCGACGCGCGACGCCAGTCGATCGTCATATTTACTTGCGATTCGAACTTGTGTACTTTGAAAACTGTAACGATATTGCATCCCCGATTTGGAGATGGAATAGCCTAAAAGTGTTAGAAAAGATCTACTGTTGAATATTTGATTTCACTTGTACTGTAGTAGGAATATTGGTTTTGTAATTTATTTTTTGATTTGTTTTTTATGTTGTTATAAAGAAAAACATAAATTTGTTTAAAATTTTAGTAAAGTTGATAATGCAAAAGTTGTGTTTTTGGTAGCAAGATTAATAGAACGAAAGGTGTTCGAGGAATTTGCTTAGTCCACTCTGTTTACTCTTTGGGATACAGCATGAAGCTATAAATGTATCCCTCACACAGCAGGGGACGCAGAGGGAACGTGAGAACTTAGTGTTCAGACACTCTGTTCCCAATAAGACACTACGTTCCCCACTTTCCGAATTCTCAAGGCATTGTGCGTTGAGTAGCGGAACTCAACTAAAATTAAAATATTAAGTATTTTATCTGTCTGAGTGAGAATCGAACCCACAACATGGCCTTACAGTCAGACTACCCAACTAAACAGAACTTAAAATAGAAATATGGTAAAAATTAAGCTCGATTTTCTCCCATTTACTCGAATACTATGCAGAGAAATTATACATCGCATATATGAATACGTAACCACCAGCGACGTTAGCGTTCGCTACGTTCGTTATCTCCTAACTGAATGTTAAATAATCGACCTAGATCTAGATTCTAGACTTAAATACACTTCTTGATTGATGATAGGACAATTTCAATTATTGTAAATGTAATTGATAGCTTTCATTTAAACTGATTTTACTAACCTTATTAATATTATTTTAGCTTCACGTTGTATTTTATACGTAACAGGGTGAACAGAGGGAACCTGAAAAACTAGTGTTAAGATACTTTGTTTCCTTTATGAAATTTACCGTTATACACTTTGCGCCGAATTCTAGAGATATTGCGATTTTTTTTATTGCGAACCAGACTGAAGAAATAAAAGCTATAATTTCATGCCCTCGAGTGAGAATCGAACTCATAACCTGTCGCGTTTACACGACAAGCGTGTAATCTGGTTCTAGGTTTCTAGATTACCTTTAGCTACCTTGCTATTTATGCGGGATACAGCGTGAAGCTGAAAAGAACTAAAATAAATAAACACATAAAACCAAGATACCAATACTATATTCAAGAAAGCCGTACGTTTACATTTCTCTAAGCGTATATGAATGTGATAACTTATTTTATATCAAAAATATTGAAGGTTAAATAGGGCTCTCTAAGAAAATTGTATATATGTATATTGGAGCGTCTTTCTCAGAATTAACCATTACCTTATATTTTTGAGGTCCAAGATATATTGATATATTTAAAGAGAGACTATGTCGCTTATTAGATATTTGTACTACGAAATATAGTAATATTTATAGTTAGTATAGGGAGAGATAAGACATTTCGCTTCCCATTTCCCATGAATTCTGGAGGTGTTGAGTTTAAAAAATAGGTTAAATCTATGTGTCATCAATTTATAATAAGCAAAGTTAAAGGGTAAAATAATATGAACATTAAAAAAGATAAAAATATATGTATGTTTTAAGCCTCATTATTTTTTTTTATACAGAGTAGTTAAGATTTTTTTAGAATTTACTTATGTCCCAAAAATTAACAAGAAGTGGAGAATGGAGGGATTTCTTACTAGTCTCTGCTGCCTTCATCAATACTCATTTTGAGCAAACAGTGTCTTCTCGAAATTTAGGCGATGGATGGAATGGATGAGGAATGAAATGTCTTAACATCAGGTTCCCTTTGCCCAATCTGCTATGTACGGGATACAGAGTTAAGGTAAAAAAAAAATAATGTTCAAATGATTCTAACACCAAACACTAATCGACACATAATTCAACAATGTTCAGCACAAAACTATACGATGATAGTGTGACATTTAATTATAATGGCTTCAGTGAATCCATTGAGTTTCAGCTCATTTAATTAATTCGGGACTCTTTCATTAATCTCACGTTGATGAGAATCATACTGGAATAATATTATTAAAATTTCCATATATTATAAAAAAATATTAAAAAAAACAGCTTCACGCTCTTTCCCGCATGGTTTACGCTGTACGTGGAGGGCTAGTGTTAAGACACCCGTCCCGTTCACCGCTTTCCGCCCAATTTTCGAGACGTTGCGTGTGTGGCAGAATTTAACGCCGCATTTTATCCTGTTATCAAAGCGAGAAAAATTTAAATACCAAAGCAGTAGGCAGAGAGAATGTACTGCTAAGAACTCTCCATTCTCCAGAACAATTTGTATTTATATAAATAGAACGATTTAGTAATTTCTATAGATATCAGTCATATTATGCAAAAATATTAAAACAAAAAAGAAAAACAAATAAATAACACAAACTGTCCTATCGCTAAGTAGCGTACAGAGAGGGCTAAAATAAATAATATTTCAGAATATGATAAGAGGGCTTATATATAATTCGGATGTAACATCAAAAAAGGTTGTTTCGTAACATCGAGTTATTTTGTATGTAATATTTAAATGAGTCCCGTCGGCCCTTACCTGAATATGCGAGGAGCGTCAGACGCGATCAGCATTTCTAATTCCAAGGATACCCATACAACCTTGGTTCGGACTAAATAAATATATGCTTATATTACACAGAAATTATGATTTCTTATATGATTTTGAGGCCGTCTGACTATAAACGGGATTTACTTTGCTCCAGTAACAAAACAAAGTGTATTTTTAAATTCCGAAAATACGAAATGTCTCGAAAATTAGTCGGTGCTTGGGGAACGGAGTGTTTTAACATTAGGTTCCCTTTACCCGTCTATACGTTATATGCGGGATATAGCGTTAAGCAAAAAGGAAACAATATCATATTTATATAGATATAAGTATGTAGTTTGTAGGTTTATAGTGGGATAAGTATTAACGATCGTCGAGGCCCGCACTTCCACATCGCCGCCCGTCATCCCACGCCTCACGGAGCTGCCAGCTTAATTAATGCATGTACGTAGCTGTGTGCTTATTGCAATGTGATCTTTATAAAAATAACTTTGCAACACAATTTTTATCTGGCAATTAATATTTAATTTATTTGTTCCTTTTTTTAATTAATTAAGGATTTTCTTTACTTAATAATGCTTTTATTTTTTTTTCATCTTCATGCTTTCCTTATCCTACATACATCAGGGTTGGTAAAGAGTATTTTGTGCAGAAGCACTCCGCGTTTCGCTTACTCTCTCTTTGATTACAAATAAGGGATACATTTTGTGTACCAGGTTCTCTCTGTTTCTGATGTAAATAAAAAATAAAGCTGCTAAATCTATAGACATAAATTTTTCCGTTGCTGAGTGACTGAACAGAGAATGCTCAAATTAAACTGGACTAAGAAAGTTAAAACTTATAATGTTACCCACATTTAGGGAGTGTAGGGAAACATCAGAAGAGGAGGACGACTGGTATCGTTTACGTAAATGTTAAAAGAATAAAGACAGTCGTGACGCAGGAGCACAAGCGTATGATTTTTTTTTCCGAACGAGGCAAAAGATCGTCCGGGTCACTTGTTGGGTATAGATTCGTTGCTGGCCTCGAGATGGAGATAGTACTTTTTGAAGGTATCTTTATCGTATCGATCTGGAAACACTGCTGCAGATAGGCTATTCCATAATGTCACACTATAGTTACGTGGCGCGTGAAGGAAGTTTCTACGAAACTGCACAGTAGTGGAGTGCCACGTTTCTAGATGAAGTGGATGGTATTTGAGTTTGTGACGTACTGTGTGGTTAGTAAAATCGACGGCAGGCAACAGGTTAAACAGTTCCCCAGAACACTCAAAAACTTTTCATAGATCATTGACTCCCCATTTCCCTAAGATTCGAACGGCTTCGGTTGTATGCGATCCAAAATAGTCCAAGTTGATAGTGGGATGGAACCAGCCCAGAGATGAGAACAGTAATCCTGAGTAGGCCAATCGTTATTTTGTCGTGAAGTCTCGCTCTGCTGATGACCCCCAGTTTCTTTGAGGCCAACTTGGCCTTACTTTTTAGATGATCATGATACTGGTTGTGGGTTCAATTCCCACTCAAGGAAATGATCTCTTGCTCTCGTTCTGGTGTCCAGGCAAATCGTGGCGTTGAATCCCGACACTCAACACGAAATGCTTTCATTTTCATGAATTCGGCGGAAAGAGGGCAGCTTAACACTAGCCTCCTTTGTCTTCTCTGTTCGCTGCTGCTATCTGAATAAATAAATGAATACAGAATATTGTAGAATAATAAAATCATCAGTGTGAAGGCAATGCACGGCGGTGACAGCGGCGCGCCGCAACGCAACGCTGCGGTCTGCAGCCAACGCTGCACGCTGTGTATTATTTAACTGATCACTTTACGAATTTCTGTTGAATTAGTTGTTAAAATATTGTTGACCAGTCACTGTAACTGTTGGTTACAGTGACTGGACAGGTTGTGAGTTCGATTACCATTTGAGAAAATGAAATCTCTATATATAATACTATACGACCTGCTCACGGCTTCGCCTGCTTTAACTACTCAATTATTTACACTGCATTACGTTCGCGTTATATATGTTTGCAAAGTACCAAATACAAAGCTTAAGTTGCATTTCCGTATTTCCCATAAGAGTATTTATTTGAATATTTTAGAAAGAAATAACTTATCACAACGCGCGGTCTCCGACGCGCCATTTATAGGAACTCGCCGCGCGGTCCAACCGCTGTATCTCTGCATTTTTGATCTGAAATATTTTAGAAGATATTTATTTAAATAACATGCTGTAAATTGCCATATTGATCTATATTAAATCAACATATATTGGTTATAATAGCTTCAATAATAAACCATTATTTGTTGTAAAAAGTAAAAAATTGTTAGTTGTATCTACTACAATATTTTGATAAATCGCGTAGAGTTTAACTTGCGTTTGCAATGTAAGCGGGAAAATATAGTTAATTACGACATCACATTAGAAACCTCAAAAATAACAGTATTTCTCTATTGTACAACGGATGTTATTAGACATATAGACCTTCCTCCTGAATTAGAAAAGTCAATTCTGTACATGTAAGATTATAAAAGCTAAAAAAACACTCAGAAGAATTTCTGTCTGTTTCTTTGTTCGTCAATCACGCAAAAATGGTTGGAATGGATGATTTTTTGTATGAGATAACCTAGGGTTTGAAAGTACATTTTTTTTGGGTTTCATGCCGGTTTTTATTACAGATTCCTAAAAAAAACCGAAACACGCAAATTGCTCAAACTACCGACAACTACCAGAGAGAATAGAATGAATTTTATCGTGGGAATAGTTTCCTGCCAGTCGTGCCGCAGCGGCACGAAGTGTGACTGTAAAACCGATTGGTTGTGGGTTCAATCCCCACTCGAGGAGATGAATATTTACTTAAATTTATATTTCCATTTTCTTCGCTTAAATAAATAAATAAATTTGTGCGCCTGCGCCACGACGGGCCTCTGAGTAACCTTTAAAGAATATAATAATGTATATAGTGAAAGAATAAAAAAAAAGAGTGATTCTTCAATAGAATATATTATTCTAGATTGTGTCATAAACAGCTTTAAACATTGTATATAAAATATACTTGATATCCCGTGGTATAACTCTTTTTCAATTATTATCAACAGTACAATGTCGATACTAATGAGGTATTATAGTGTAATTTTCAATATTTTCAATATTTTTCCACCGATATGATAATTAGCTAGTGAAAAAAAAAACTATTTTTTTATTTGAATAAATAATTTATCAACTATAAGAATCTCGGTAGAAGACTACATATTTTAGGATAAAAATTACATAAGAAAATATACTTATATATAAAATTTATTATAGTTTTTTTACTCGTAACTTATTATATGTCACGCAGGAGACAGCGGCAAGACGTAAATACGAGTGGGAAGAGTTATAGTGTTGTTTTCAGTGAAGTTCCCGAAGTGGCCTTCACGTGTTAGCTATCTGTTTACAACACTATTTCTATTTATCATAAATGAAGTATGTATGTGGAAGTTTTTGTTTTTATTTGTAAGTATTGTGGCTTAAGTGGTGTTTATAAAATGTACGTAATAAAGGTATTTTTTTAAGAAGTATTAGGTACTTAGGTTATTTGGTTGAGGCCGTCATGGCGGCACTGGGTCTGACTGTAAATAGTTGTAGGTTCGATTCCCAGTATGTTTATTTTCGCGCTCTGGTAATAAGGCAATGCACGGCGTTCCGTCTTTTAACACACAATGTCTCGAGAACTGGGTGGATAGTGGGGGGCAGTATATGGATTGTATATACTGCAATCATAGCGTTCAAGAACATATTTGATCGCTTTGATTTGGTTTTTTTTACAGTATAGACACCTATTTAAATAAAAAAATAAATAAATCAGCTTCACGCTGTATCTTGCACACAGCAGGGTAGGCAGAGGGAACCTAGTGTTAATACACTCCGTTCCCCACGTTCCGCCGATTTCTAAAGGTATTGCATGTTGAGTGGTGGAACTCAACGCCGCGCATCGGCGATCGAACCCACAACCAGTCGATTTTACAGTTACACTTTGTGCCCCTGCGCCACGAATGTCCTCCCTATACCTATTTATTATTTATATTAAATTTTCTCTCTCTTCTCTTGCTCTATATTATTTATGTTTTTGTCGATACATTATAGTAATGTTATATTTAATAATATTATTATATAATACTATTATTACTGAGTATTGCCATTGGTAGCTTAAACCATTTCATTTTTATATCTCTAAACTAATACTAGCAAATGATATTTTTTATTTATTCTATAAGTTTATTTTTTCGGGGTCTGTGACCTAACACACAGTGTTGTCGGTTCAACATTCAGTTACTTAATACTTTATTGTTATATTCTGTACTTCTGTAAGCAAGTACTCGAGCTGTACCTTGTCGAGGGCCGTCGAGAGCCACGGGAAATCTTTTATAAGAAAAACTCAATTTCTTTTGACAAATTACAACAGTCATTGTAACTGAAATTGTGTGGAGCTCAGGGAGGGTAAGGGGTTGTATTGTCAATTTAACAATGCTTACAATTTTAAAATGGAGATTTATTTTATTTTATTGTATAGAGTTATAAATGTTAACACCATTTTTATTAACAAAACCATTTTTTAGAATTAGATACTCAAACACGTCTTCGCTTGCTTAGACTGTTTTTTTCATTACAGCCAAAGGATATTTTTAATATTTTTTAATAAAAAGTATCCTATGTTCTTTCTAATACCTCTAAGAATATGTGTACAAAGTTTCATGATAATCGGTTGAGTCATTTTGGCGTGAAAGAGTAACAAACAAACTTATGTGTGACTATGAGTGTGACTATGAGCTACGACCCACACTAACACTTTAGCTACTAAATTTAAAATGCATGTCTTTAAATTACTACTAGAGTGCACTATTTATACTGCGAAATACTGAAAAGGTAAAGTTTAACATAATAAACATAGTTCAGAAACTTAATTAATATAAAGTAAATAAATCGCCAGCCTGTATCGAGGGACCGATTACCTCACACCTCACGCTTTATGGTCACGTATATTTTTGTATTGAAAAAATATTAATCTTCCTTGTCGTATATTGTAGAAGTCGAATTTGTAAAATAGACTTGCAGCTTGAAAGATATTTAATGTTTTTATATTTTTTTTATTTTTTCCTACAGTAGAGAGAGAACCTCATGTTAGGAGACTCCGTCCACCGCTGTCAGTCCGAATTCGAGACATTGCGTGTTGAGTACAGTGCGGGGATCTTTCCCCGCACTGTACTCTTAAACAGTATATTAAATGTTTTCTTACTGTTTTCTTAAACAGTATAGTAAAATTATTCTGAAAACGTTATGCTATACCAAATAATGTTAAAAGTATCAACTCTTGTGTGTTATATTGGAAGTTGAGTTTAGGGAATAATTTGATCGACTTTTCTATACAAATAATATTATATGCCTAAAGAATTTGTTTAGTTAGACACTACTACTAATTTCAAGAATCACTGGTCCGAATTGAATTTCTTTTTATGTTCAATAATAATAAATATATCTTGGAAGGCTAAAGGCTATTTAATCACGTTAACCATTTCGATATTCTAATATCAGAGTAACTTCGGGTATTTGGGACACGTGTCGGTCACACCTCTTAATTATTTACATTAGGGCGTGAAGTCGCTGGTTCAAAAACTTTACTTTAGTAAGTCACAGGCGCAAATACTTTATTCTTCACGCTATAGCGCGGTAGTCAGAGACAACGATACGCCAAACGCTACGGTCTCTGTATACCTCTTTCGCCTCATCCACTGTCATCAACCTCTTCATACATGCAATCCGGGGGTCTTCGTGCTTTTTACATGACCTTCCTCCAGTATCTTTGATACTGTATTTTTGAAGGTCTATCGAGGAGGGGGAGACCCCTCCTCTCTTACGCAGGCAAATAAATATATATCGATTTATGTTGATATATACGGTACTGCAGTAGTTAGGCCCGCGGGCGCGAGTTCACGTTAACTTTGCGATACGCACGTATGTTCCAAACTTTGCTACACTTCTTAAACTTTTATATCATGTTATTAAATAGAAATATTTATACATATATATAGTAACTTCAAATTAGGTTAATAAATTTTATCTGTAACCAGCTTTCACTTGCAGCTTCTAATTAAATTTGTGTTGTGCACACATGACACATTCTAAGGGCCCGTGGTAGCTCTAATCATAGGAATAGTACTTATTTAGAAAATGTATAAAAAAAATTATACGTTTTCTAAATAAGTATTTTTTTTTCCTAAGTGTGGAATAACACTTTAAAAGTGTTAAAAACGTAGCCTACAACAGCCTCCCTTGGTCAATCGACTATTCACCATAAAAATATTTTTTCTATTTGAGCCAATCGTGTCTGAATCAAGCTCTGAAGAGTATTAATGTTATAAAGCTGAAGTGTTATAATATAAGTAGGTACTTATAGAAGTTTAGATTTTATTTTGTTTCACGCTGTATCTGGCACAAAAAAGAGTAGGCAGAAATAATCTGGGAACCTATTTTTAAAACACTCCGTTCTCCATTAAGACTTGTTCACCACTTTCCGCCGAATTCTTGAGGCATTGCGTGTTGAGTGGTGGAACTCAATGTGAAATTCGTTGGCAATATTAAACATTTAATTTCCCCGGTTGGGAATCGAACCCACGACTGTCACGTTTAGAGTTGCACGCCTATGCCCCTATGCCATTACCGCCTTAATATATAAGCATAGATATTTGGAATTTAAATTCAATTTAAAATTTGCTTACCGAGTATAAAAATATTGAATATTTTACATTGTTTGCAGTCAATACTTTGCATTTTAAAAGAAGTTAAGTTTTGAGAAAAACTGGCGAAAAGAGCAAGTGGATATTTTTAGATTTACATTTAGAAAATTGCATAAATTCATCGTGGTGCAATCAAATTTATGTGCAATACGTATTTTGTTTTATTTATCTTTATCATTCTCTTCTGGCAGGTAAAATAATATTTTAAAAATTTGGTGGAAAATGGATAATGGAGTATTTTAAAATAGAATCCTTCTGAATATTCTTTTACCTGCTAGAATATACGTGAAGCTGTTTGAATTTTTAATTTAGAGTTTTATGTATGCGCGGCGTTAAGTCTCACCACTCAATACACAATGCCTCCAGAGTTCGGCGAAAAGTGGAGAGCGGAGTATCTTAATACTAGGATTGCTTCTGCCTACCCTGCTATATGCGGATTACAGCGTAAAGCTGAAAATAAGTGTTTATACATTCTAAGACGTTGATTATTTAGTAGACATCAAAGTATATTTCCTACGTAATAAATATTAAATTTTATAGTATCTTAGAAGATAGCTAGAGGCAAGAAACTATTAAATATTTATGATTACTTATTATCTTTATATTTTACTTTCATAAGTTCCATAAGGTCAAGATACGAGTATATATTTTGTTATATATGTGTAGTCTAAAAATACTGTAACATACCGAGAATTAAATTAAATATTTTCTAGGTTCACACTGTATCCCACAAACAGGAAGGTAGGCAGATTAACTTAGCGTTTTTTTATTGTTTTTTTATTTGAATACTTTAACATTATAGATATTTGGCCCATATTCTTTTTTATATATCTTGTTATTATAACATAGGTTTTTTTTTTTATTTTTGAACACAATTAATAGTTATCATTAGAAAAAATTGTCTTTATAGTCTATATTATTTTTAAATTTATGATAACTGAACCTACTTTTAAGACAGTAGACGTGAATACGTGTATAAGTTTGTTACCATACGGGGCAATCTAAAAGACCTAATGATAACAAAATCATGGTATACACCTTGGCTTTGTACTTTCGAAATTATCTTCTATGTTTAAAAATAAAATTATACAACTCGATGTTAAGAATCAAAGAATTTATTACAATAAACGAGGATATCGTCGCATCGCGCACGTGAAAGTGGGAAGCCATGCCATTTCAAAGTTATTTTGTTGCGAATAAAGATTTGCAATTAGTATAATTTTTGACTAAGGGAAACTACAAAGTTGGTTTAAATTTTATTCGTCAGCTATCGTCAAAATCGGTTGATTATAAATTAAAAAAATACTTTAAAGAAGTAACAGAGACTATATATTACTATAGACTATAATATAAGGTGTTTTAATAAAAAAATATTATCAAAATTTTATTATTATATGCGTACAAAAGGCAAAATCAAACATAAATATCATATACATTTGGAAAACGCTTCTTAACAACTACCAAATGGTAGTAATAAAATAACATTTGGCCGAATGAAGCAGTGTCAGGAACATAGAAGAATGAATGCGGCCGAACGGTGCCGACGACGATGGTGCTCGTTCATCTACAGCTGGGGCGGTTAAAAATATGCAGGTAGACCATGAAATTGCTTCTACATCGACAACAAACTGTGGAATGTATTGTTAGGAATGATCGTCGATTATAAAGAGACATTAGGAAGTAGATAGTTTCGTTTCAACACGACGTTTGTCAACAATCCATTCGAAAATAAGTATGATGTGTGTGATCGTCTATGGTTTCTGCACCAACAACTGATAAGCACTTGCCGCTGCTTAAAAATACTTTCCCTGAAGAGTCAGCAGGCAACTTTAAGTTGTGCGGTTAGATTAGAGGTTAGAGGCCTTTATATGATTAATACCCGAGAAGATTTCTAATTTTATCACGGATTTGGTCAGGCTCCTACAGTTAGAAGGATACGAGATGAGTACCAAAGATTAGTCTAGTTACCAAAGATGCTAGTAGTGTCACAGTAAAAAAGTTTTGAAAAAGTGTTCCTGATCGGCATTGTATTATATCTACTTACTACCACCATTGACCCACAAAGCTTAGTCACGCAATCAGAAGGCATCTCTTCAACACAATCATCAACCAATCTAATCAGAAAAATCAATATAAAAAAATTGGCAATTGGCGAATCTTGAATACAAAATTCCATGCCAGTGAATGTGCCTGGCTTCAACAAACAATTTGTAACTACATCATCAGTAGCGGTATCATCATTATCAAGTCGCAAAGTCGGTGGAGTCGCCATATATTGCAACATCTATAGCTTGACTGATTGTAATAGAGTTAACATTGACGTGGGAATTGATGTCGAAAATTCATTTGAAAATGAGATCTAGTAAGTATAAAGTTCAATGCATTTTCAAATTCGTATCCGGGCACAGTGTTTACAGAATTTTTTATTATGATAATTGTTGAAATATTCCAAGACGATATCGCTAAAATTATAGCCTATTACGAGCCTGATCTACACCAATGATGATAGTTGTGTAATGATTTTATATTTATAGTTTTAATACAAGCTACAGTTTTACTATATAAATTGTAATCAACCTCTTTGCTAGCTTAAGAAAATATATATTTGAAGTGAATACATGGAACTAATACAAATTGTCAAAACATATAAGAGAGAACGATTGATTCGATAAAGACTATTAAAATGTTATACGAATAAAAATATGTTTAGATGATATAAATATTGTAAAAGACACGGACTCACTAGATTTGGAACCATAGAGGTCCTTGGATATTAGATCTTAAATTGTATAAGTTTACTCGAATAAGAATAAATAATTGTCAAGGCCAAGGAGTGTTTGATTTCTTTACAGTTGGACTTTAACATTGATGTCTCACAAAACCGCTCATTGCCCGACTTCATACTCAACAAGTTCAATTTGGTTTATATTGTGACTATCTAAAAATGTTAGGTAACACCTGATTGATTGATTTAACTTTCACCAGAATTTTCGATATATCTTGTATGCCATTTGTGTCATACTTTTTCTATCACAGACTCATAATTAATAAAATTATATTGTACCAATAATAAATTTGTTTAAAAAATATAATCAGTTACAAAAACGTATTCACGTATAACAAACGACCGTGTCCATGACGTATGACAGCCACACCCAAGTCTTTTTTCGAGACGTGTTAGTTTAAGTGTGTTTTTTTTACTTGATAGCTAAAGATACACATCTTCCATAAAATATAAATAAATTAAAAGCCCAATATATACTATTAAATAGATATATATTAATAAAGGATAGAATAATAACTCAATATATAGTTATAAATGATATAGATTCACGCATGTTAACCTCCAGCAGACCGATGCCCGCAAATTACCATCGTGCGTCCATGAGCCAGCGCGACGTCAGTGACATGAAATCTTAATTAGTACCTACTGGTATACTATACAGTACGGTTGACGAGTCGTGGCGCCCGGAGCTCAGCTGTAGATGGCTGCACAGATTAGATTTTAACATTTTCCTTTCTCTTGTCCGTGCTGTACATTCGAAATGATTCAAAAGATATTCGGACGCTATCATCGCGGAAATCTTGATTTATACCAAAAATTTATCTCTGAATGTGCATCAAACCCACAGATATAGGCGTGTCCTGTCACTTAAATTGTACAACTGTGCTAAAGCCATATTTTAAGAATAGATCAAAAGTGCTCAATGAAGTTGTGAAAGTTTATCTTTTAGTGGAAAATTACTCTCAACTCGTTTTTTATATTAATTATGTAGTAAAAAAAATCTATAAATAAATTTACTCTTAGTAGAGTTTGTTGAAAACATTTATCTTGCCTTGCGAGTGAAGCTAACTGCAATATATTAAATAGACTGAACAACGTTTTTCATTGAAGTGATCAATGTATTTTCTAGTTGTAAATAAGGTCGTAGTAGACAGGATTCATGGGTTCTGGACCAGGGGTGGGAGTGGTCCAGAGTGCAAAGCATGTATAGAAAATTATTTACTATATGTAAATATTACTTAATGGTACAATTCCTGAGGTAATTGAGAAATGACATTGTTATGTAAAACAATGTACAGAAAGTAAAGCAGTTGGTTATAATATTAAGAAAAATCATTTAGTAGTGGAGTTGTTTAAAATCAAAAGCCATCTCCCTAACCTGAAGAGATAGAGCGAAACGGATAGCGGGAATCGAAATTCAGAGTGGCCGAAAATTTTTTTTTTAGCCGGAACATACCTCGCGATCACCGAGATGCGGTTCTGGGCCACCCTGATTCTGGACCACCCCCACCCCTGGTCTAGAACCTATGAATCCTATCTACATTTTGTTAGGAACGTTCCCGGGATCCGGAAACTATGTTATTAAATAAAAATATTTAATAACATACAATCATGATTTACATCCAAGTGTGGATTCTACAAACGCGTTAACAATTCAACTTAATTTAAATTACCTGTTTAAACTAAATAGTTACATTTAACCTTGTGCGAATATCGTCAGGTAACCGTCAGATAAGGAACTCGAGATTCCGGACGTCTGCCAAGGACCGTTGTCTTATCTTATCTATTAGATCTGAGTACTTGTTAACTGAGATTGGATTGTAAAAGCTTTTTGGGGGATTTCTTTATTTGAAATTTACTTTTGATGTTTTTGTGATATAATTTAATTGGGAATAATAATTTGTTAGGATAAGGATAGCAAAATACTAAGCTGAGGCAAAATTGAATTTACGAAACAAAATTATGAACGGTGCCTCATACGTTTTTGGATTTTTTTTAACACAATTATAGTATATACTAAAATATAGACACAATTTAGTAAAATATTTGCATATAACTATTATTATATAATATTTTTTTATTCGATTATTTATGACGGCAATTTTAGAACAGAAATAATAAAAAAATTATAATTTACTCCTTATTAGGCTGTCATGGTTATTGGTTATCACTTATCACTATAAAAAATACTTATCTCTAATTATTTAAAAGCTGTACATACTGAAAAACATACAAATATATAATATTTTCTCAATAAAGTATATTTTCATCGATATTCAGTTCATAGCGCAAAGTTTGGAGTCCTTCAATAAGATCAACCGAAGTAGAATCCCAGCTTCGACGCCGCCCGCAACGCGCGTGCCCTGATTGCTAATATATCTGGTAATTACGTCTACTTCACGTTGTTATTGGAGCAAGTGGTGGTCAGTAAGTATAATAATATCTTCATTTTTTCTTAAGCTTCACGCTGTATCCCGCACATGGCAGGATAGGCAGAGGGAACCTAGGAATCTAGTTTGAAGATACTCCATTCCCATTAAGACATTTTCATTTCCCATTTTCCGCCCGATTTGTGACTTTATATATAAAAATGTTATGTAATAATTAATTCCTCCAAGTAGGACTAGTACCCTTAATCGCAGCGTATCCGCACCCAGACTACCACTCTACTCTACCACTGTGCCATAATGCTCGCAAAATCTTAAATTTACACTAAAACAAACAAACAAACAAACACAACGTTAATTGTTCGCTCATTATATATTTAGTTCGTCATAAGACTAAAATTAAAACCGCTAGTCTTTTGCTCTTACCCCAAAGTGCTTTCAAACTGTTACACTAAGTACAAGGACTCGGTTTAAATTATTTCATAAATGTGTTCCAGAAAAATTTACTTTTTCTACTTAAGTGTTTTGTTTTAAGCAGATTTATATATAAGTATAATGTCATTGTAAACACGACGGTTGTGAGTTCGATTTCCTCTCAAGGTAATAATTTATATTCTTACTCTCATTCGGTTAAGTCTTGTAAGAAGATAAAGCGCGGCGTTGAGTTCCATCAGTGAACAAGCAACGTCTGGAAAATTCACACTGTATTTCACAACGTGAAGCTAAAAAGAAAAGATCAATATAAAAAGGCGTTCTTATAGTATTTTTAAGATTATGTGTTTTTTGTTATTATTATACGTCATAAATTCTTTTTCAAAGATATTTTTTATAATAAAACATATCTAGTAAACTTCATAGCCAGCTTACTATAGAATAAGAGTTAAAAAATAAAAGTAAGACCGTAAACACGATGGTTGTAGTTTCGTTTAACCGGCGGCGGCGGTGAGTTATACCATTAAACACGAAATATTTCGAAAGCTGGGCGAATATTGAGGAACGGAGTGTCTTAACACTCCCTCTGATTGTCTTGTACATTGCGAAATATAGCGTAAAGCTGAAAAAAAGCTTCCCTACTATCGTGTTGCACTTTACAAACGAAAGACAAACAGTAAAGTTGTACAAAAAGATTACACCCTAATTTTTTGTCACAATTTTTAGTACACAGTTGAACGACGTATTACTGACATTTTATGAATTATCGAAGTAACAACAATCAGCATAATAATTTAAAAGCTTAAGACAAAGAGAAGACATAATGCCTCGATTTTGGACGAAAATCAGATAGCAGAGTGTTCTGACACTAGTTGAACCACCCTTATAAAATTCTGAACCCACTCTGTTATGCGTTGGCAAATATAGAAGCTTGTTCTTAAGCAAAGCTTAAGTTACAATTTATAAGTGAAGAGACATAACTTTTAATATATAATGAAACTAAATACCTTTTGTGAGACGTCGGCACTAATTAATGGCGGCACGTCTACTGTCTGCCGTCTCTCAGGTAATTATAAAATTTGAATATCTGACTGTAGTCTATATGAAATATTAAATGAACACAAAGAGTTCATAGAGCGACGGTTTCAGTGGCTGGTATTAAATATTAAAATGTTTTTTATGCTTTTACGATTCCTTAACCAAAAGGTAAAGCGGAAACTAAGAGTCCGCTGTCTGTCTGTTCGTCTGTCACCGTGCTGTATTTCTGTTGCCGCTAAAACAATAAATGCTAAAAAATAAAAAAAATAAAAAATAAAAACAGCTTTATTCACATAAATTTTTTACAAGTTGAGTCGCTGAGTCTTCCCAGTAAGTAATCGAAGATACTTGTGTTGGGAATAACTCGCTTCTCCGTTTGGTACATTTAAACTTAAAAAATAATAAATAGGTATAACAGAAGACAAAAAAAGCTTTTATACCTATAACTGACAAAGAATGAACTTCCAAAACAAAAAAAAAAACAAATAAATGCTAAAAAAGATAATAAAATAATAATATAACAAATAAAACTGACTTCTTCAATTTTTAAAATCTTTCATCAAACTATCCTTGAAGTGTATCCTATCCAATAAATAACAATCATCGAAATCGGTTCGTGGGATATTGAGTTATTCGTCCATTTGTGAATATGGGATCCATAAGACAGAATAGGTTGACTGTAAAATCGACTGGTCGTGGGTTCGATCCCCACTCGAGGAGACAAAATATTTACTTACATTTATATTTTAATTTCTTCGTTCTAGTGTCGAGGCAAAGCATGGCGTTGAGTTCTGCCACTAAACACGCAATGCCTCCAGAATTTAGCAGAAAGTGGGGAACGGCGTGTCTTAACATTAGGTTCTCTCTGCCTACCCTGCTGTGTGTGGGATACAGCGTGAAGATGATTTATTTATTTTACTATATTGTTTAGTATGGAAAATAAAGCCCGAAATTTATACGTACTTTCGTGTATACGCTATGCTCTCGTATGTTTAAATTATCGATATCAGATTACTCGCTGATATTAACTCCTACGTACGTTCAAAGGTTAATTAGATTTCATTCGCTGGGGACTTATTAGAATTACAACGATAGTTTAACTATACTGTCGCTGATATTAGCCACTGTGGCTTAGTGGCTGTTTTGTCTACATACCGCCTTCTATCGAGGCCGTCGTGGCTTAGTGGCACAAGTATATGACTGAAACGCGACGGTTGTGGGTTCGATCCCCACTCGAGGAAATTAATTATTATTTCTTAATATTTTCATTTCTTCGCTCTGGCACCAAGGCAAAAGTCCGGCGTTGAGTTCCGCTACTTAACACGCAATGCTTCGGAAAATTTAGCGGAAAGTGAGGAACGGAATGTCTTATCACAATGTTCCCACTGCCTACCCTGCTGTGTGCGGGATACAGCGTGAAACTAATACATTGTCTGCATACGTTGTTGACGGAGCACTTTTAGTTTTAAGCTAGATAGTGGCCCGTTCGCAACTTGGCCCGATTACCACCTATAATATTTTTATTATGCTGCATTTATAAACAGAATGACTATATAATTTATACATTCAATTATGAACTTGTTTTCATAATTCAGGCCAAATCAGATAACAACGAACCAATTTTCACTAAATGAAACAACAGAAAATAACGATGCCGAACGAGAGTACATAACTTTCGTTTGCGGGTAGAAATAGAATGTAAACTGTATATTAACATTTTATTATTCATTATATAATATAACCAAAATCATCTTCATGCTGTATCCCGCACACAGCAAAGTAGGCAGAGGGAACCTAGTGTTAAGACACTCCGTTCCCCACTTTCTGCCGAATTCTGGAGGCATTGCGTGTTGAGTAGCAGAACTCAACGCCGCGCTTAGCCTCGACACCAGAGCGAAGAAATGGAAATATAATTTTAAGTAAATATTTCATCTCCTCGAATGGGGATCGAGCCCACAACCAGTCGGTTTTACAGTCACACTTTATGCCCCTGCGCCACGACTGGCTTCAAACCAAAATAACCTAAATAATACTACAATTATAATCTTCACATTTTTTTCGATGTTAAAGTTCTTACTGTAAGCCTTACTGGCCTTTACAACGACGGTTGACGGTTAATAGGAGGAAAGAGGTACTCCGACCCTGAGAAAGTGCAAGCACACGTCCAAATTACATGCTATAAAAGCCACAGCTTGTCTTTATGAAATTTCCATGATGATGGAACAAGTTTTGCTCGTAACTTTCAATATAGGTACATGTAAAATTAAAAATACTGAAATATCACCTTGCAATTTTCTATATTGTTTTGTCACAAAATGCCCTATTGTGACTTATTTGTAAGATATAGAAGTATAAATATATGGTTTCGCGGACTCTATTTTAGAATTAACGAACGGAGTGTCTTAACACTAGGTTCCCTCTGCTTACCCTGCTGTGTGCGGGATACAGCGTGAAGCTGATTATTTTTATATTAGTTATGAATAAATGAAATACAAAAGTGCAGACAAATCTTATAAAGTTGTGAATTTAGTAGACCTAAAACTTAAAATTGGTTTTAAGACCTTTATGTATTTCAAAACTGTAATCATCTTCAAGTAAGCAATTTTATTTATAACTAACTAAATAACTGGCAATAACCATTTTTAGTATAAAATTAAAAGGTCAAATATAACATATAAAAATTCCACCCACGACGAAGCAAAGTTTTTAGATAAAATTCCTCTACACAGATAGCAGCAGCTCTATAACCATCGCTTTGAGACGTAAATTGTATGAACGGATAGATATATTATCTAAGTATACATGTATGTTTGTTTTATATTAGTGCTCTCTTCGTCTGTCGCCTCGGGGCACCTAAATGTCGCCTTGTTTTATGGACTTTCACAGAGTTGAACTTAATTTGACCTCACATTTAGGTGGACAGAACTGACACTAGATCGTAATTCGTACTGACAATGAAAGTTGAAGTGTAAGTAGTAAATATAATCAATGTTAGTCATATAATACTTTGGTCTGTGATGAATTGGTCTAGCTATATTTTTTTAAATTTATATTTCCATTTCTTCGCTCTGGTGTCGAGGTTAAGCGCGGCGTTGAGTTCTGCCACTCAACACGCAATGCCTCCAGAATTCGGCAGAAAGTGGGGAACGGAGTGTCTTAACACTAGGTTCCCTCTGCTTACCCTGCTGTGTGCGGGATACAGCGTGAAGCTGATATATATATATTTTTTTTCATGTATATGGAGTTTATCCAGGACACTCCGTTTTTCACGCACAGTCAGATTTTCGCGACATTGCGTGTTATTTAGCAAGAACAGAAAGCATTTAATCTTAACAGAAAGCGGCGTTTAATCTTGATATCCAAGAGGAAATGAATACTAAATATTTCTTTCCTCCGAGTTGGAATCGAACTCACAACCGTCGCGTTTCAGGCACACGCTTGTTTTAACTTTAATACTTAAACGGCTAGTTAATTAAAAACTAACAATGTAAGTTTAATGCATCTCACATGTTAAGTAATGTCAGCAAGTGATGCACTTTTAGTAGTCTTGAGTTAACTACTATTAGGAGGCTATAACCGTTAAATCTGACTAAAATCTCAAAAGGTTTTGCTATATAACTAAGACAGAATACTTAATTTATTGTGTAAGATTTTCTTATTTGTAATGTGTAGAAAATTCGTTTATTTTGAGTTTTTTTACTTCAAAAATTATAATTGTATTTGTTATATGCCACGTTTGCCTTTCCTTTCAAAATAATAAACGATTTGAAAATGAGCAATTTATACGAAAATATTGACTATGAATATAAAATTCTTGATTTTTGGTCTTCAATATCCATTCCTTAAAGAGAAATAACACCTTAAAATGTTATAAAAAAATCAGCTTCACGCTGTATCCCGCACACAGCAGGGTAGGCAGAGGGAACCTAGTGTTAAAACACTGCGTTCCCCACTTTTTGCCGAATTCTGGAGGCATTGCGTGTTGAATGGCAAAACTCAACGCCGCGCTTAGCCTCGACACCAGAGCGAAGAAATGGAAATATAAATGTAAGTAAATATTTCATCTCCTCGAGTGGGGATCGAACACACAACCAGTCGGTTTTACAGTTACACCTCGTGCCGCTGTGCCACGACTGGCCTCAAAAATGTTATTTTTTATAAAATAACTTATAACTCTTCAGATAACATAACCATTTGAAAATTCCTAACTTACTATGAATGATCCGCGACTATAATGTATCTTGTTAGTTAATCGTATTATCTAAGTTATAATATTTCTATTTCACCCACTCTCACTCTAGCCATATAGCTCTCTCTCTTTCTCTCCTCAGGCCAGAACCGGATCAAATTTAGTTTAACTAATTAGCGAAGTTCTGGCATGTAATTGCAATGTATATTATCAAAAGTTTCACTTTCTGCTACTATAACTTTTTAAATGTTGTTTCGTTCATTACTTTAATATGGATTTTTTAAAATATTTGAAAGATATAAGTTATTTACGTCGTGTTAATTTATAATGTACGATATTTGTCTTAATGAATATTTAGGGTCTAAGTAATAGATTGAAGCTCACTTCTTGAAGACAAAAAATATTTAATACTGGCATAATTTAATACTTTTTTAAACATTTTTAAAGTGTTATTCTACACTTAGGAAAGAAAAATACTTATTTAGAAAACCCGCGCCTCCTGGAAACCGACCAGGTCCTGATCCTAGTCAGTTTCCAGGAGGCGCGGGTTCGAGTCCCGCTGCGTTCAAATTTTTATACGCTTTCTAAATAAGTATGATTTAATACTATTACCCCAAAGTAAACTGCAGTAGGACAATGAAAGTAGCTAAAGTAAACAAGACGAGCTGTTTCCCCTTTTTAACCGCAAAAGTTGCTGAGCTAAGTCTATTCGCCAATCCATCAATATGAGATCCCCATTACAATTTGGGGCCAGTGTCGATACTGAGAAATACAGTAAAATCATCAACAGGATTCACGGCTCCACCATTTAAGAGTACAACGGCTTTAACAGAATGTTAGGTGTTCTGAAAATTATACATTTAGTTTTTTTATTATTCTTAGTAAGTTATTAACACTAAACCAATGTTCAATTTTCGAGAGAGCATTGTTTATATCGTCATATACGTTATGTCGTCTTTTTATTTTAAAAATTAATGAAGTATCATCAGCAAACAATATTATCTCATGGTTCTTTCCAACTAAAAATGATACATCATTTTTGTATATTAACAGAAAAGGACTAAGAGTAGACCCTTGTGGGACCCCCATACTGACCAATGACCCAGGAGATTTTTTGCCATTCACGACAACTCTCTGAACCATCTAAATTAAAAGTCAGAAGATTGAGTGCACGCCTTATGTCGTAATGGCGTAGCTTACAAACAAATATCAATGCGAGTAATTAATAATTAAAGTAAATATAAGTATAAAATGTTGCGAACAAAATTGCTTGAGAGCTTCCGAGGGCACAATGCACATATTTTATTTATTTTGTTCTTTTTTTCTGACATTTTAAAGGCATATCACGTTGAACACATTGGTTCTACGAAGTCAAGCAACTTCGGGCGCGGTCAGTATGTGGACGGGACGAGCCTGGGAACACTGAGTGCCGTTGGCTTTTTACCAGCCCGATCAACTATCACTTCAATCCCAAAGGCGATGCAACTGCCACCGCCGGCCAGACTACTCTTCCCTATCCATCCGCTGTCACAGTAAAGACCAATTTGACTAACAGCGTTACCGTTACGTTTAAAGAAAAAAGACTAGTTCATTTAGAAGTTAAAACGTTACCTAAAAGTATCTTACAAGTAACGTTCGGTAATCGCAGCAAGTGAGGCACTTTCAGTAGTTTGGAGTTAACTACTATTAGGGGGCTATTACCGTTAACTCGGACTAAAATCTAAAGTAGTCTTCAAATTCCGTATCTAACTTTTATAGCACACTTCATTTCTTGTGGAGTTTTTCTTAATTGTAACGCATTTTGGAAATGTTAATTTGTTTAAAATATCTTATACGTACATATTTACCAGGTATCTATATGATATATTTATGTAAGGCATATAAGAACACTTGTCCCGTATAGCAGGGTAGACAGAGGAAACCTATTATTAAAGAAAAATAATTTATTAAATAGACTAGGACGTCGTTGCGCAATGGAAAAGCGTAAACGTGAACGAACCCACCAAGGGTTCGATTCTCGGTCATTGGAAGTTATTGTTATTTTTTTACTCTAGTAAAAAGACAAAGTTCAACGTTGAGTTCCGCCACACAACACGATTTTACTGCTAGAATCAAACGCGGCGTTCGGTTCCGCCATGTTAGTTGCTATTAAGTAGAGAACAAAGTATTATCCCTAGTAGTAGTCGTGGGCTTTATCGTTGTACCCAAAAGGAAAACATTTCTTTAAATTATTGTTGCTTGTTTTCAAACTGCTGTGAAATATGATACGTCAGTGTAAACAAGCGACTCGTGACAGATGACGGCCATTGACAATGTGTTACTATTGTTGACGTTTTAAAGTGTTAGCTGTCAAGCAGTATTTACTGCTGTTTAGAACTCGTGTTCAGAGATTTTCTGGCATCGTCCTATACCCCTACTTTCAGCCGAATTTTCAAAAAATTGTATATTGAGTGGCGGAATACAAGGCGGCGCCTTTTTTTGTTACCAGAGTAAGGAAAAGACAAAAATGTTGAGTGGGAATCACACCTACAACCCCATTGCAATTACGGTCAGCCTCAGCGTAGTAGTAGTATTTTTCGATATGTATGTCCACATTTTTCTCTGAAAGTACTGAACCGATTTACTTGAAAGTTTCAAGTTTCAATTGTAGTATACCTCTTTCGCCTCACCCACTGTCTTCAACCTCTTCATACATGCTCTTCAGGGCGTCCTCATGCTTTTTATGTCACCTTCCTCCAATATCTTTGTTACTGTGTTTTCGAAGGTCAACTGTCTTCCCCTACCTCTCTTACCGCTCACTTTTCCGTCGTAAGTTTTTTTTGTCATTCTTTCTTCACTCATTTGTTCGACGTGCTCTAACCAGCTGACCACATTCTTCTTCATTCTTACTGTGACATCCTCCCTAGTAACCGTCATTCTGTGTATCTCTTCATTGCGGATTCGATCAGCTAAGCTGACTTCGCATATCCTACGAAGAGACCGTTCACCACTTTCTGCCGACCTCTGGTGGCATTGCGTGTTGAATGGCGGAACTTAACGTCGCACTTTGGCTCGACACCAGAGCGAAGAAATGGAAATATAAATTCAAGTAAATATTTCATCTCCTCGAGTGGGGATCGAACCCACAACCAGTCGGTTTTGCAGTCACACCACGTGCCGCTGCGCCACGACCAGCCTCTAATAACAAATATAATAATAATAATAAGAAGTAAATAAAATAATATTGTTAATTAAGTGTATTATTTATTAATAATATCGTATGAACATTGAGAATTATACTGAAAATATTCTGACAGCAATAATATATTGGGGCAAGAAGAAATCAACTCAAAGTACCACATTTGACTGTTTAGTAAACAAACTGGGTTAGTGTGTAAGTGGAGTGAGTCCCAGTTCACTTGTGCCAGCTATTTGCTTTTAGTTGAGTTTATTTACTCCGATATAAATGGCGGAAATTACTTCTTAGGTTTTCTAGGAAAGTTAATTGGTTTTGGATTGATTTTTTTAATGCAGTCCCTATTAAAAGAATTTTACTTTGAATATGGAATTTGCTGAAGTAAAATGCCTTTGACTGATAAACATAAGTTTCGCGGTGCCCCAAATTGAAAAAATATTTAATTCGTGATGTTTTGTATAATTAAAAATTAGTAGTAAAAGGCTCGCGAATCTTGAAACATTCTATTTTTATTTAAATTGAATACTTGTTATAATGGTTAATGTTCTGTTGAGTATTAATATATTTTATTTGTATTCACGCTGTATTCTGTCAAAAAACAAAAATTAAAATAATGTTTTGATAAACGGGCTTTAAATTGGAATGGAGCGTTGAAGAGTTCCCTGTGGACACCACATAAAGGAATGTAAAGAGTTGTAAAGTTTATTTTTAGCTTCATGCTGTATCTCACAAAAGCAGAGGACACTTGACAGTTTTCGTATTTTGGAGACATTGCATGTTGGTTGGCAGAACTCAACGTAGCGCTAAGTCTATGTAGGTACTAGAGTTTGAAAATAAAAATAAGTCAATCCACCTAAAGCAAATCGACATAACTGCTGCTCTATGGACCGAACCCAGCGCTAAGTCTTTGTAGTTACTAGAGCTGGAAAATAAAAATAATCGTATCCACCTAAAGCAAATCGAACCCATAACTGCTGCTCTATGACTGCCTTGTTAAATATGTTTAACGCAATTTTATATATCGTATCGTATACGGTTTAATACAAGGTTTTATCGACCTACCTTGCTATTTGCATTTCCTTTCCTGTCCTTTTCTTTCCTCCTATCTTTCCGATCTCTCCTAGCTCTCTTAGTTCTCCTATCAGTTCCTATTTCGTCCTCGCAATCAGCCATGTTAGTGCTTGCACTTTCCCAAAATTATTGAATGTATAAATTATATTAATTATTTAATTTATATTGATTATCTTATGGAAAATGCAGGATAATAAAACAAATATAAGTGGTATGCGAGCGAAGCCTAAAATGTGGCGCATGTGTAGAATAAAAAGTTAAAATAATTGTTTATTTTTCATTTTGCAATAAGAATTCGTAAGTATAATTACAAATGAACGTGTCAAAAATAGCGGCCGCCATCGCCTGCATGTGACTGCGTTACGCGCAGTCGGTTAACGCTGCCTGCGGTGTTTACCTCAATAAACTTTGTACAATTTACTTTAAAAATACAGCTTTCCTTTCGAATTTAATCTATCAGTGAGAAGTAAATATTTGGTTGAAATTGATGGGAATGCAAGTACCTATTGTTTTTTTTTTGTTATTATCAGTTAAGTACGAATCAAGAATAGGTGACTTTGAAATAAAAATATTTTGAAGATGATCATAGATGTAACTAGAAGTAACGATAATTCTGCTATGGTTAAACATTGTTCTTTTATAAATTAAAAAAAATTATAATAGTGGCAGCATAATGGCAGCGAATAGAAGGAAAAAATGTGATTAATTTATTCCTAGTGGATCAGCGTTAGCCTACCGTTAGCAGTTTTGGTACCGACACTGTTATACGGCAGCGAAACGTGGATTCATTTGTTCGACGTGCTCTAACCAGCTGAACACATTCTTCTTCATTCTCACTGTGACATCCTCCCTAGTAACCATCATTCACCGTCATCAGCTAAGCTGACTTCGCATATCCTACGAAGAGATCGCATCTCCACAGCATTCATCTTTCTTTCATTCTTCTTCGTTCCCCACTTTCCTTCGAGTTCTGTAGGCATTGCGTGTTGAGTGGCGGAACTCAACGCCACGCTTTGCCTCGATACTAGAGCGAAGAAATGAAAATATAAATGTAAATAAATATCCGATTTCCTCGATGAGATCGAACCCAAAACCAGTCGATTTTACAGTCACACTTTGTGCCACTGCGCCGCGACTGGCCTCAATTATTTTAAATAATATTAATTAAAAATACCTTTATAGCATTATATCTTTAAAATATTTTTAAAAACCCATCTCAGAGAAATGAATAGAAAATAAATAAAAACTTATTATTATTATTATACTTATATAATAGCGGAAGGTATTTTTTTTTATAATATACATCGCAATTACATGCCAGGAACTGTGCTAATTACTTAAGCTTAAATTAATCAGACTTGAGGAGAGAGCGAACTATTAAGAGAGAGAGAGAGAGAAAGAGAGTAAGATAGAATTATTAAAACTTAGATAATACTATTAACTAACAATATATGTATGCATATTATAGTCGAAGATCATTCAAAGTAAGTCAGGAATGTTCAAATGTTTTTTATGTTACTATCTGGATTTGGTTTATAATATTTTAAAGTGATATTATTTAAAAAGGGTGGACAGTGCAGAGCGGAGTGTCTTAACACTTCTCTCCGCCTACACGACTAGATACAGAATATACTTGAAATTATGATGTTCTCCTAAATAAAAATAAATCAGCTTCATGCTATATCCCGCAAATAGCAGGTTAAGCAGATTGGACCTAGTTTTACGACACTCCGTTCCCCATTTTCTGCTGAATTCTAGAGGTATTGCATGCTGAGTAGCGGAACTCAACGCCGCGCTTTGCATCGACACCAGAGCGAGGAAATAGAAATATAAATTTAAATAAATGTTTACAGTCAGACTTTGTGCCTCTGCGCCTCGACCGGCTTCACCTATGTTGATGTTCTCCTAGGACTAAAAAATTAAGGTAAGAGTAGCGTAATTAGTTAATTATAGCAGGGTAGGCAGACATCGTTCCACACTCACTGCCCAAAGTTCGAGGCATTGTATGTTGAGTGGTGAAACTCATTTGATTTAACTATTTTTCAACATTTTCGTTTGTTTGTTAAGTTTATAATTTAATAATCATAGCTGAGTGTCTGAGACTCCTTTTTAGCAATTTGTAATATAGAATGTCGGTCCGAAACAAAGTAATTATTCTACAAACAACTTATTTTCTTGAAAACATCTCAATTCTTAGAAGCTCTCATAGTTTATGCTATAAATCAGTTTTCATTGTTTAATGTTTTAAGTGCAACTATAATCATTGTTGTAGCAGCTACTCGTTTTTTACCTCATCAGCAAAGGGGACTTAATGTTAAATTTTATTCTCAATTTTATTGTTGTACTTTATTCTGGTATTGCTTATAGAGTGGCGGAACTCAACTTCGTTTCTTTGCCAAGGCAATATCAGGAAATCGGGATATCGGGAGGGAGGGATATCAGAGCGTAGAAATGAAAATAATACTAATAATAGTTTCGCGCCGTATCCCTAGCGTGGTAGTCAAAGAGAACGGAGCGCCAAACGGTACGATCTCAGTATACCTCTTTCGCCTCACCCACTGTCTTCACCCTCTTCATACATGCTCTTCAGGGCGTCCTCATGCTTTTTACGTCACCTTCCTCCAATATCATTGTTACTGTGTTTTCGAAGGTCAACTGTCTCCCCCTAACTCTCTTATCGCTCACTTTTCCGTCGTAAGTCTTTTTTGCCATTCTTTCTTCACATATTGTTATAGTTAATTGAAAACTACTGAGAATTTACGTTTAGTTATTTTTTGCCTAAAATCCTGAAGATTTGTATTTTTAGGGTTCCCTATCTCAAAAGATGCAAAAGGGGTAGTATCTAAACATACGAACGTTCATGCTTGGTTTTTGCTGCAGTTTGTATGAAAATAAAAAAAATAGGATAAAGTGAGCTATTACAATATAAACAAAGAAAAAAGAAACTTGAACATGGAAATCAAAATACACCTATAGGTATATACTCGTGTCATAGAAAATGTTATTACGCGCTTATATTCGCTGTACATTAAACATAAAATGAGCACACGCCAGTAATAGGTTACTATAGAATTATGATTATATTTAATTGTTATTAAATAATAAGAAATGTATATAAAAATTTTATTTACCATAGAAATAATAAAGGACATAAGATATGTAATTAATATTCAAATATAAATCAAATATTATGATGAAAGTACTTTAATTATTTACTATAAAATTATTGATATTTTTAATGTTTATTACATAATAAGAAATACATATTATATATAATTATTACCATAAATAATATTTTGTAATTGTATAACATTTAACTTGAACATTTTAACAAATGACATTTTAGCAAATGACATTTGTCTGTTAAGTTAGGTAGCTCTCGAACTCCCAAGGGATTCCTCCTTCCATGATTCCTGAGTTGCAGCCGAGTCGCTGGTCGTCTAAGCTGAGCCTCCTCTGGGTAACCATGGGCTCACCCGGCTGGTCTGACCGCCCACGCTGCTTTACATATCCACAGGGCCTTGGCCCCCACCCCGCCTACACTGACGCGCCTATATTTATAGGTGTAGAAAATCTTCATGGTCTGAGGGCTTAGCCCTGGAAACGTCTCCCCTGTTCCCCTGCGGCCCCCTGGGGGCTGAGAGACGATTTCCGCAGTGGTAGCTCTCTTCTCTTGTCGTCAGGTGAACTTTATAAAGCTACTAAATTCTTACTTTTTAAGTATTCGGTTATTATATGTTCCTATTTGCTGGTTAAGTAAGTAAGTTGTTAATTAATGTTAATAAAGTATATTATTAATACTTGTATAATATATAAATCTATAATATATAAATTTGTTATGTAGTTAAGTAGATAATGGTTGTTATCATAAACTTATTTTTTCATATATAATAAATATATGAATTTCATACTGTCTTTTACTTATAGAACCTTAAATTGCTATTTTAATTCTTTATAATTAAATTTCTAAGCTCTAAATTAACCTAAATTCTCACATTCGCACACTTATATTTTGTCAACTTTTTTTTGTAAGTCACGTTACCGATGACTTAAAATCATGAAATTGATACAGAATCCTCGATTGATGAGACCGAATCGCACTTGACCGTCTTTTTAAGGTGATCCTTGACTAGCTTACCAACCCAAGCGCCACCAAGTGCATTTGCTGGCCAACAAAAGTTATATGTAAATGTAAATCTCGAGGTGCACTCACATTTACAGCAAAAGTTCCCGTCGTAAAGCCCGATTTATACAGAAAGCCACTAACCCGTACTCCACTCTTCTTTCCTGAAAGTCTTAAATTCGCTTCCTGAAACTTCCATAAGCGAAAGCTCAGCAACCCTGAATACTTGTTTATGAGTTGTAATTATAAAGCACAAGCTTTTATATTTCTTGGTTATTTTGAAATTATAAAGTTTCACTTCTTCTTTTGTACGAGTTATCGTAGTTCGTTTATTATTTATATGTTGTAATAAGTTTTGCACTGTTTTCTTATTAAACGCCAAAGTTTGTGTGTGAAAATTTTGTTATTATTTTATTATAAAAACAAAATAAAACAGTATATTAAAAAAAAAATCAAATATTGAAAAAAATATCCGAGCATGGCGGAACTCAAAATCCTTTTAAGCAAAAATCATATTTTAAAATAAAATATAATTACTTAACAATAAAACATTCAATATATTCAATTCTCTAGAAAAAATACATGTCATAAGCTAAACATTAACAGGAAAAGAGGTTTTAGTGCTAATAATAAACCTTTTAAAATGTTAAACAGCAAAGTTATATCAAAATCGTTCCAGTTTGTAGCTATACGAGCTGACAAGTAACAAGCACTGTACTGTACAGGTAACACGATACATAATGTATGAGCATTCATAAAGGAGCCGCGTTGCATTAGAGGCGGCCTTTATGTTACTAAAACTATTCATATTAACTACCTATCTGACATGATATAGTTTGTTAGGGTTATGTACGAATATTGTTATATGATTTTGTAAATGTGTATGTTACCGGTAATATTTATAATTCAGGTATTCTATACAGTATATAGAATATCGTCTTCGTCAGTGTATAGAATATCGTGCGTCCAGGCAATGTTTCATACATTGTTTAGTGAACTGGTGGTAAATTATTTCGGCGTTGAGTCCCGCCACTCAGCACGCAATGCCTCCAGAATTCGGCGGAAAGTGGGGAACGGAGTGTCTTAACACTAGGTTCCCTCTGCCTACCCTGCTCTGTGCGGGATACAGAGTGAAGCTGAAAAAAAATTGACTTTGACTTGACTTTTATATATGAATATTATTGTCCATTGCATACTGTACTAAGGTAATGAATAAAACTTTTAAAGATTGGATAGAGTAACTGCTTCCGCCGACTACTAGTATGTGTAAAATAAATAGATCTTGATCTAAATTTATATATTCGAGGTCCAAATTTAGCGGTTTTTAAGTGCAAGGTAAGTTAAGTTAGGTTTATAGCACGTTTGCATTACGCATATTACCACTTCTCAACTCCTCCCCTACTCTCGTCTTATTGTTTTTTTATTTATTGGGGTAAACAAACAGTGCACATACATGTAAATAAAAGAACAGCATAACAAAATATATAAATGTAACACCGACTCCGTTTACCACAGATTATTATAAATGTAACATAATATATACGTAGGTGCGCCAAACACAATATTATTTAAGCAGTGAATGTATAATATCAATAGAATTAAAGTGATTATTATAAGAGTTAACCATTTAACCATTCTGTATAGTGGTTTCTTATACATATATTACCTACAGGTTTTACGTGTTTTATACATTGCCGAATTATTGTATAAAATACCGTATTATTTAAATTGCCGGTAACATATTTACATAATATAAAACATTATACTATCATATTATAATAGGTTTTTGTATATTACTTTGTATGTTAGTATTAAAAATTAAAATATTTTATAAAACGATTCTTACATGTTACGGCAGTTGTGGCACAGTGGCGCATCATCTGACTATGAACGCCATAGTTGTGGATTTGATTTCCACTCAATGATCTGATGAGGAAATTATTAATACGCAATGTCCCGAAAATTGGGCGGTGCGCGAGGAACGGAGTGTCTTAACACTAGATTCCTTCCGCCTTTCTTACTATAGGGGTGATACAACGTGAAACAATTAATTTAATTTATTTATCATGTTATGCTTGTTACTATTTAAGATTATCATATTTAGGGAGATTTTTACAAATTCCTGCTACACAAAGATTATTGCTAAATATTATCATTTGGCAAATATAAAATATTTATATTTGCTAAATGAAGGCGGGCTCGAGTTCAGCTTCGTTCATATTTCATAGTAAAATAGTGAAATGAAACTTTAAAAATATACTATACTATACTATGCTATACTAACTTCAAGCTTTATCCCTAGCGGGGTAGTCAGAGAGAACGAAGCGCCAAACGCTACGCCAAACTTTAAAAATATTATATGATTTATATATAATAAAAAAATCGTTTACCAAAATACTACAGTTATGGGACTTTCCTATTATCTATATGGAATATATTATAGAACCGAATAAAACATTTCAAACAGAATTTAGCTAACAAAATCCTAAAAATTGAAGATTTAAGCAGTCCTTTGGTTTAGAACATTACATTATGCATGAGTCAGTGCATTAGCACCTGCCCGTCGCCCGTCCGTCCGTCCGTCGACGTCTCGTGGGGGCCATAAAGCTTTCACTCGACTTGCCGCAGACACTGGGTTCAACTTATAGACTTACTCGATCGATACTTAAAATATTTTGTAACTGATACGTTCTATTTTCAGTTTCACGTTGCAGAGCGTATACGTAACAGAGCAAAAGATTTTTTTTTTCAATTTTGGATCTTAGATTTTTTTTTAATTCCTACGGAAACAAGAATAAACAGGACTTTACGTTTTATAGGCCAGTAGTATCTTATATAATTATAACAAAAAGTAAAGTATTTATATAATAATGTATGTCCTATACGTACGTAGTTTAATGAGTATAATAATAAAAATGAATTAATAATCAAGAGTACATTTTGAGACTTAACAGTCATAACATGCATTTTAAATGTTCAAGTTAAACTTATACAACGACAGTAGGGTTGGTGATTTACAAACGACGATGCTTTATATAAATTTAACTTAAAATCGTGTACCATCGAAGTTTTTCTTTAAAATACGATTTAATAGATTTACTGCTTTACTTATTTTGCAAAATGTTATTTATTTGTGAGGCTAGAGGTGACGTTGGAATGCTTTATTTCACTGTAGAAAAATATAATTTATGTAATTGGAAAATTTTCCAGAATACTTATTTTTGAATACTTTTTAATTGAGAACAAATCACAGATTAATATATTTATGACCATCCCTACATTTAACTATAGTAGAAACATCTACACAGTATACATAAAGGCAATCATTAACAATAGTATCGAAATTTTAATTTAATTATCTCGATACAAACCCGCGGCCGCGCTGCGGTCTGTTGCATTGTTCGGCGTTCGTCATTTCAGCTTCTTTACTCTAGTAGAAATAATAATAAAATGACCACTTGTTTTATACGTTGCTTATTAATAAACTTATTTATTAATAAATATTTTAATTTTTGATTTTTTTTTCATTTGTGAATGTCGTAGCGGAGTGGGGTTGCGATTGTGAATGCGACGGTTTAACTTCAAATCAAGCTCGAGGGAATATTTAATGATTTAGTCTTCACCACTCTGGTAGTGCATAATGTGAAATCTTTCAAAAATTAAGAAGTGTGAAACGGGGTGTCTCAACAGCAGGTTCCATCTACCTATCCTGGTATGTAGGAAAAAACATGGAGTTTTTTTTCATGCCTCATTTTAAAACTATTATTTTTTATAATTTTTAACGACGAAGGGATAAACCTCCAATAAAGGATTTTTACAATTAATTATTATTTGTAAATATTTATAAGATGAAATAGATCCATTTAAATTAAGCTAAGAATAATGTTCTAAAAGCTAAACAAATGTGTAAGTATGTTTCGATGATTTTTTTATATTTTCACACTTTTTGGTGCTATTAATAGACATTCTTTTCTCAACTTTATACTCAATACCTCTAACATGAAAAATCAAAACCTAAAATTATTCATCCACCCGAGAGAAGAAATAGAACCCATTATCTTGATGTTTACAGTTAGAGTTGATTATCACTGTATTGACCAAAGTCTAAGACAAATTCAATTTTCTAATGCAGCTCAGTTCATCTCAGCTCTCTTGTCCACGAACGTGCGCGTCTCTGTAATTAAATTTGTAACTCTTTAAGTAATGTACTAGTGAACGCGTCGCTGCAGTAACTTATGTGTTGTTTGAGCTTAGAGGAAACTTTGTTCTCGTAAACCTATATTCATATATGTATATAGCGTTATGATTAAAAAAAGAATGAAAATGATGAGATTTAAAAGGCTATTTTCGACAGGTCATGGGTTCGATTACCACTCGATTAAATTAATTATTTAATAAAAAAACAGCTACACCTGGTATCCCCCATATAGCAGGATAGGCAGAAGGAACCTGGTGTTAAGACACTTTTTCGCGAAGATTTTTTATTTCTGGCACCAAATAAGTTATAATTGTTATATAAGTTATAATTCAATATTCATATAAGTTATAATTAAAAAATATAAGTTATAATTCAATATTAATAAATAATAATTGGAGTGGGGATTGCACTCAAAACCGTCGCATTACAGTCACACCTTTGTGCATCTGTGCATCCTTAATATTTATTTCTTTTAATATTTTTTATAAGGTATACTTCCCGCTGTCTTACAATTCTGAAATTGGTGCGAAAACCTCAGTAGATGAGTCCGACTCGCACTTAACCTTTTTTTGTTTAAATTAATGAGACTCTATTTACTGTAATCTGATTTTATAGTGCGGCGTTGGATTTTATTTTTATTCAGTACCTAATATTTCTGTTTAGGCAACACAAAGAATTTTGTGACATCTCATTTACTTTTTTATCTATTCTATATATTTTCAACTAGTATGTAGTAATACATGAAATATAATAAAAAAACACTATAAAACTTATTTTTATATGCAAAATACTATGATAAAATAATATATCTTCCACGGAGAGCTTTTATGTGACCGGTTAATTGTGACTGGAGCTTTCCAGTGCATTATTTATACTCGTGTACGTCGATACTTCGTTGTTTCTACTGACCTGCTTCTTTTAACATTGTACTGTTTGTTGATTCTTGTAAAAAAATATACGAAATTCATAAATAATAAGATATGATAATACTTGTTTAGCAACCGTCCGAGTGACGGTTTGCAAGAGGCGCGGTTTCAAATCCCGTTACGTTCAAATTTTGATCCGTTTGCTAAACAAATATTTTCTTTTCTGAGTATGTATTTTTTTTAAATGTTAAAAATACATAATAATTATAAAAGTGATTAAATTTTTAATTAGTAAATAAATATTAGTATAGAACTATTTTAAGTAATTTGAGGCCGGTCGTGGCGCAACGGCACGAGGTGTGACTGCAAAACCGACTGGTTGTGGGTTCGATCCCCACTCGAGGAGATGAAATATTTACTTAAATTTATATTTCCATTTCTTCGCTCTGGTGTCGAGGTTAAGCGCGGCGTTGAGTTCTGCCACTCAACACGCAATGCCTCCAGATTTCGGCAGAAAGTGGGGAACGGAGTGTACTTAATACTAGGTTCCCTCTGCCTACCCTGCTGTGTGCGGGATACAGCGTGAAGCTAATTTTTTTTTTTTTAAATCTTTATAATTATCTTTCTTTAGTTTTTGTTTTAGCTTCATGGCACGCAGAGGTAACCTGGTGTTAAGATACTTCCCTATTTCCTGCTGAATTCTCGAGACATCTCGAGACTTTGCTTTAATCCCAAAAGAGGACCTGAAAATATTAAATATTTTATTCTTCGAGTGGGAATCAAACCCACTACCGTCGCTTACACACCGATTGTACCAATTATACCGATAATAGTATTAAGTCTGAATGTAACATTATATTATGTTTAATGTTTTTGTTCAGTTATGCATTTTTGGTTGATTAATTTAAATAATTAAAATTTATAACAACTGTTATACATATTTTTTACATAATTAAAAATACACATACGTAAAATGCAATTTACATGTGTATATAGTAAATATTTTAAAGTTATCTTACGTAAACTCACAAATATACATGTTTTAATGGCCTATTTGAATATACAGTGTTCAATTTTCAGTTTGACATAATTACATGTATGAGAGAATTTAATTATATAAATATAATGTTTTCTTAGGCCAGTAGTAGCGCAGGGGCAAAAGCGTGTGACATTAAACGCGGCAGGTTGTGGGTTTGACTCCCATTCAAGAATTTGCTTTCGCTTTCGGTGCTTTCATAATTCGGCGGAATGTGGGAAACGTAAGACTTTTAAGGATAACAGAGGGTCCTAACACTTGGCTTTCAGGTTCCTGCTTGTCGTGCTATGTGCGGAAAACAGCGTGAAACTCAGTTTAGCCACATCAAGTCCAGTAATATCATCAGTCCTATAAGAACGTACAAATAATTATACAATCTGATAAGGCTTAATGCGGCCTTATTATAACACAACGTTTCTTAAAATATCAAAAAATTAAAAAATTAAAACAACATTAACAATAATTCAATCCATAAATATAAAACTAAAAACAAAACACGGACAGACGATCAGTTGACACAACAGCTAATGAGAAACAGCGTACTCTACATACCTACATACCTATACCTGTATAGACGTCCTATAAACGGTAGATACAGGTAGCGCTCAGTCGGCCTGATTAATACGACACACTTGTATTGTCTGCTCCGATGAATTAGACGCGCCTGTCGTATGAATGTGAACGAGATATTATGGATTATGTTTAATATCTATTTTTAATTAAGACACAAGGACTATTTGAAAATATTATTTGCGTTTTCACGAGAGTTATAGAATTTATTATGACTATCTGTATTGTATATGGTTTCTAATATAAAATGCTTCAATATAAGTATTAAATATGTTAAAATTTCTATTATAATTTATAATTTATAAAAAGAAGAGAAAAACTGAAAAATGCTAAATTGATCTGATAAGAACTTGACGAGAAAGCGCTATGATCAACTGTTCTATTAAAAAAGAATTCAATATCTTTAACGAAAATTAATTAAGATATTCAAGAATGTGCAAAAAATAGTACCTTAAAAGTATAATATAATCGTTTTTTATTTCAAAATTAATAATTTTAATTACCTATTAAGTGATCTATATAACCATGTGTAAATTGATTCTATAATTCACAGATTTAGCTACTCACTACACAGATAGCCATCGAGGCGAATGATCATAAAACAATAACCTGAATAAAAAAACACACTCTATCCTCTTAAATTTATTTCACTATAAATAAAATACGCTATTGTAATAATTAAATACAAAACCAAACGCTTGCTTAGTAAAAGCAAATATTAAGTGTGGTGCTTATTTTTATTTAGTAAAAAATATTTTTAGTAAGCAGCCCTCGAACACAAAACACACTGGGCCAGTGATGGAATTAGTGTCGTTTTATTTACAGAATGACTTTTAGTGAATACAACAAGCTGAAAAGAGTTACTGTAGCTATTCATAGAGTAACTTTGCTTGGTTCTAGTATAAAGTACACTGTGCAATGAAAATGTTAACGTACACTACAAAAATGTATTAAAATTTTAATACTTCCAGTCAAGGGGCCAGAGGTGGCGCAGGGGCACACAGTGTGACCGTCAACCTCACAGGTTGTGGGTACGATTCCTACTCGAGGAAATGAAAGCCACTCAACAGGCACAATTTGGCAGTAAATGGGGAAGGAAGTGCCGTAACTCTAGGCTTCCCACCACCTACATAGCAGAATTTGTATCGATTCTTTCTAAATTGTTTTTGTCTAGAATTTAGTTGTAGTTTCTGATAGATTCGGCGAAATTTCTAAAATTCATATCAGCCTTTGCAACTCCTGTTATTTTGTTCATAGATCAATAAAAAATAGTTTTGTTACCCAAATGGCTCCAAAGTAGGACGGAAAGTTGGAAACAGAGTGTCATAACACTCCATCTGCATACCTATTGTAATACGAAAACATCAGGAAGCTGTAATATTCAAAATAAATAAATAATAATATACAAAATATTTTTTTTTCTGATCCTGAGTATGCGAACACATTTGAATATTACAACATAGTGCATCGCACTAGTACATATAAAAGCTTGTTTAACTTTAATTTCCTTTCACAGCCATGTTTGCATGAACATAAATGTAAAATTAAATTATAAATCCTTTCAAACTAAATTTTAATATATCGACAAAAGAAATGTATAGTTTTTTTCTGTTTATAAACATACGGGACCTTTTCATTATTGTATACAAAAGAAAAGCTTCATACCAGAGTAGGTCGAAGACCCAGTAAATTCAAAATTCAAATTCAAATAATTTTATTTTGCTTGAAGTTACGTGCTTCATTTTTCGAACGTCAAAGAGTTTGCCACCAGTTCACTAAAGTTAATGCCTCAAACCTGAGAAGAACCGGCGTAAGAAATTCAGCGGGGCTTATTATTTCTTTTTGTAATAAGACTCCCACTCCCACTTTCCACATTATTTTTGAGGCATTGTGTGCCGAATAGCGGAACACAACTCCACGCGTTGTCTATAGGGGCAGGAAAATGAAAATAATTTAAATATGATCTTTTTCCGTGTGAATATTGAATCTGTCAACTGTCACGCTCACAATCAAATGCTGTTCCACTGGGCCACTACGGCCTATTGTAAACATTATACTCGTACACCATCTTATAGAAAAAAAATATGAAAATTACAGTTATTATTAATATGTTCAACATGCCATATTCTTTAAAGAGAGTGGAACGAGGAATAAAAAATCACTTCAGAAATAGAGAGGAGGCGAGAACCCCTATATGAAAATGGAAATAAATAAGAGTTGTATATATGATACGTGAACCATTTTAGTGCCCAAAGAAACTTTGATCATAGGTAAGTAAACTCTGTTATTCATTAAATGGATTTTCGGTTCGAACCAGTAGTTGCTAAGATTTCAATTCGATTTCAATTCGATTCGTTGCTTAGAATTCGATTCAACCAAACGAATTCCTCAACCTTATAGCATAGATGTAGATTTACCTAAACATTTTAATGATTATACCAGAGAATCCTCAAATAATAAAAAAGCTCCCAGCTATGATACAAAACATAATTAAATAAAATACGTGAACTTCATATAAATTTCAAATGATATGTTCTATATAGAGGTATAATATTTTTACTTCTACTTTATGACAGATACATACTCGTATACGTACTCGTGCGAACGGTCCTTTGTGAGTCGAGGCCTTATCTCGGGCTGTACTTGGCCGTTTTAGTACCTTTTTTTTTCTTTATTGTTTTAAATTAAAGTATATGGGTATATAGAGGTAGGAAGGTAAAAATAGGTTAGATAAATATTTTAAGTACAACGTAGAATAAAAGTATTATATACGATATAGAAATGTTCGAAAAATATTTTTTATAGCATTTAAGGTAGGCTGAGGAGATGTAATGTTAAGAAACTCAACTCTCCGCGTGCAGCAAAAATTTGAAGACATTGCGTGCTGAGTGGATGAACTCAACACTTCGACATGTCTTATTATCATAGCAAGGAAACAAAAATAATATACTTACATAAGTGGGGATCGAACCCACAACCGTCGAATTTACAATCAGACGCAGTCTCGCTGCGCCACGGTGGCCTCAGGGAAAGCTAAAAAGCTTTTATTTAAACATATAGATTATATTTACATCATTGTAAATGTGTTTATAATGTCATGTACAGTCTATCACGGTAACTTTGATCGTTAGGGTAACATTGACATTTAGCTAAAAGTTTTATATTAGAGTTTTTTTAACTATTGTTTGATGCTAATTTAAATATATATTATAAACAAATACCAAACGCTCTAGCTCGATTCTCCATTTTTTTTGTAATATAAGAGAAAACTGCTGAATGATTGTTTTATTAGATCAGTTGCATTCATTATTTAATAGAAACATGAACCATTGAGGTCGTCGTGGCCCAGGGGCACAAGGGTGCGACTGTAACGCGATTAAGACGAAGACGACGCGAGAAAATGAAATATTTATTTAAATTTATATTTCCATTTCGTCGCTCTGGTGTCAAGGCAAAGAGCGGCGTTGAGTTCCGCCACTCAACACGCAATACCTCCCAAATTCGGCGGAAAGTGGGGAACGAAGTGTCTTAACACTAGGTTACCTCTGCCTACCTTGCTGTGTGCGGGATACAGTGTGAAGCTGATTTATTTATTTTTTAACATGAACCAATGTTACCTAGATTGATAAGAAGAATAATTAAGGCTATCTTTTTATGATTGGTTCTTTGCGTGTCAAACTGTAACTGTACTCACAGTACAGTTACAGTGGATTGTCCGATTTTGTTACATTAACAAAATCGGACAATCCATTCAAAATATATAGCGAATTTAAAAATATCACTCAAAAGAAAATCATGAAATAATAAAAAATGCGGAGTGTAGCGCACCATAGCGAGTAAGTAACTCTGCAGAGTGGAGGGGAAGTTGCATCGATATCACTAACATTATGAAGACAACCGATTAGGTGTTTTGTTTCTTTATTTGAATGTAGGCCCTGAAACTACGGGGCCGATTTGGAAAATTCTTTTACAATTAGGCGATTAACATATAAAAAAATACCAAAAAAACCTTATATCCCGTACGCTGTGGAAGTAATTGACAATAGAGCAAAGTAATTTATTATCTCTCCCAACACTCCCATCTCTCCCAACTCTCCCAACTCTCCGGACTCTCCCAACTCTCCGGACTCTCCCAACTCTCCGAACTCTCCCAACTCTCCGAACTCTCCCAACTCTCCGAACTCTCCCAACTCTCCGAACTCTCCCAACTCTCCGAACTCTCCCAACTCTCCGAACTCTCCCAACTCTCCGACCTCTCCCAACTCTCCGACCTCTCCCAACTCTCCGACCTCTCCCAACTCTCCGACCTCTCCCAACTCTCCGACCTCTCCCAACTCTCCGACCTCTC
>JAATLQ010019085.1:4312-42896 GCA_013421005.1 Heliconius erato x Heliconius himera
TTTGAAATTCAGACTCTTCAAAATATTTCATTGAACACGTGTTTCATGGTTTTTAAGAATTCACCCCCTAAGGGTTCAAATAAGGGGTTGAAAGTTTATATGGAAAAATCTTTAAATTGCCACCGATTTTTATAAAAATTTAAATTCAGACTGTTAAAAATATTTTATTGAACACGTGTTTCGTGGTTTTTTTAGAATTCACTCCTAATAAGCGGGCGAAGCCGCGCGCGCCCTCTAGTATTATATATAAAGAATATGTCATACCTTCGCCTACGCTCCGTGTAGTTACGTGAGAAGAGAAAATGAAGTGTTAAGACACTTTACGCCAAATTCTGGAGTCATTGCGTGCTGAGTGGCGGAACTCAACGCCGCGCTTTGCCTTGATACCAGAGCGAAAAAATGAAAATATAAATGTAAATAAATATTTCATTTCCTCTAGTGGGGATCGAACCCACAACCAGTCAATTTTACAGTCACACTTCGTGCCCCTGCGCCACGACTGGCCTCAAATTATATTTTTTATAACATAAAGATGTTTACGTTTACGCCTGGTGATTATTATGATACTGTTGATTATTCCCTAAATAAACAGGCTTCGTTCGATTATTTATTGTTTTTTATTTAACAAATAAAAGCTTTAACAGATATGGTAACAATTGATCCCGGTTTATTAACAACTTGCCCCAAGCCGGGGTAAATTGTTACTTTCCGATTTCAGGCGTAAAAAAACTACAATAAAAAAATCTTACAAAGAATGCCTCAAATTGCTGTTTTATTTACAAGTCTAGATATGTAAGTTGAAGTTGATCATATTGTATAAATACTTATACACCAAAGTAGGCACAAGGAACCTAGTGTCAGGACACTCCATTTCCAGCAATCCACCGAATTTTAACCATTCAACCAAGGTACATGGTTATTTAATAGTAAGTATTTAAAAGTTTTATCGAAAGAAGCACTGCCATGGATATAAAGAAAAAACAATTCAATTGACACACTTTAAAATGATATTCGTGAAATCAAGTTTACCTATGAAAGTTTACCGCAACTACATATATGTAGTTATGATGAAGCTAACGATTTGTACAAAGACTTCAATTTGCCAAGTTTACAAAGTGGCGCAAGTCTTTTACTTTTTAAAAGGAAAAAGGAAAAATGAGAGTAGGAATTCAAAAACAGACGCTGTCGCAGAGCTGTTTCAACACTAACTAACACTGCCAATTGCAACGTGATGATTGTGAAATGCGAACGGAATATTCCCATTGAAATACAGATGCTTTCAGAGGTCTGGTAGTGACAGAGTGCGGTGTTGTGTTTCATTCGTTTGTGTGGAGATACCTCCACGGTCTCACCAGTCAGTACCACCGCGCTGTTAGGTTACCCTACTGTGTTCTAATTTTAAGTGTTCAGTAAAATTGTGTAACATTTATTTTTTTTAATAATAATGTTTTTTTCTATGCTTACAACGTAATTAATATATTTAGGGTAACCTTTTGATTGTTCCGTCTGAACTTTTTTTTATTGTGGAATTAGAGGAATAGTTGGAACATTATCTTCAAAATTTTTGGTTGAGCAAGTAGAGCCTACTGACTAGACTGACGGTGATGCGTTTTTCACTTTTTCTAAGTAGAGTAAAGAGAGTGGTGAAAATAAATAAAAAATCTTAGAAATTCCTTTTTATTTAAAATTTTTATATTCTTACTTAAAAAAGTAAATAAAAACATATAAGGCGCTGAAATTAGCAAAAACAGACAGAAATGATTCAAGTTTTATGTATGTACCTAACAGATTGTGAGGAAAAATAATATAGTCCTAGTATCTTATAATATTATTCTCAATATTGAAATAAGTATTTTTCTTTCCTAGCTGTGGAATAATAGCACTTTAAAAAAATGTAAAACATTTAGGAAATACTTATTTAGACAAAATATAAAAAATTTAACGTAGAAAAATTTGAATTTTATTTGATTTTTTTTTCTCTTGGAAACCGTCCAATTTGGACGGTAAGTTTTGTTAAGTTAAATAAGTATTTAGAAATATAGTATCCGTATATTTTTTTAATAGATATTTACAGAGTATGTATTTTAACCCATATTATTCTGTGCTTCAAATAGGAAAAGCAGTGTCGTCATGGGAACACTCACTTATCCCTTCGTCTATCAATTTTATATATCTGTCACAGTTGACTTTCTTTAGACACACGTTCCGCATAAGTAACGAGCTCTATCATTTTCATAAGCTTTCAGTTACAATTTTATTTGAAAAAAAAATCCTTTTGAAAAAGAAATATGCAAGTTTGTGTACGTACTATATATAATAATAAATAATAGTAAAATATGAAGTAAAAATATCAATTCAATAAGTATATGTATTGAATTGAGAATTTTCTTAAAAATTTACTATCGTTAAAGTTTTGTTTTAAAATATTAAACAATGTTTTAAATATCAAGGTATTGTTTTGTGGAATCTGCAATGAAAACAACTAAGTCTTAATTGAGGAAATTTCTTAGAATGTGCGGCGTGGAGGCCATTATTTCTGGGTCCGAGGCTTTATTAGTGTTGGATTTACCTTACATTTATGAATATTAACAGTACTTTTATTTACCAACGTCTATTTATATATAAAGAAATATTTTTGTAGTAATACTGTCAAGCTCTGAGCATAATCTTTATGACGCTATGATAAACTTGTTTGTGATATACCTAATTACCAGTAGTAGGTTCATTCGTGGGATAATTTACATTTTCAATATTGCCATTTTACCGTTGTTTTTTTTTTGTGTCAATTGTTTCAACAATTAAAGAAAAATAGTGAAAGAAATGAAATTCATAGTAACATTACATTTCAGGCTAAATCTTTCGAAATCCGGAATTATAGTCATGACAAATAATTTTGTATATATTTTTTATGGATTTGGTAGTATTGATGTTACTAAGTTAAAATTATATAGGGGTCCGTAGAATAAACGTGTTCTATGAGAATTTGAGTAATTAAAAAAAACATAAATCAGGGAATAGCGACTTAGGTGAGGGAATGACCGCTACAAGCCATTCATGAACAATTAGTATATATAAGTAATATTGTTATGTTTATTTTAAATAATCTTTCTATTTAATTATCCAATCTTATTTTCTTATATTATTGACCAGAAAATCACAAATTATTGCAGTGTGACAGCATCATACTAATGAAGCCACTTAATTATATGGCACTCACAGTGAAATTAGAAATAATAAGCAAATATATATTTTTTTGCTTATATAAAAATAAACTGGCATCTACCAATAGAGTATTTCTAAATTAAGACTTGTAAAAGTATCCTGAAGGACGTAAACTATACAATGACAATTAGTTGAGTGAAATTCAACAGAGAAAAAGTTCTCTCTTTAACCTATTCAGTCTCAGAATTAATAAAACAGCTCATATTAGCTAGATATGTTCAACTAGTCTAATTCCTTTACGGAATAACATCCTCTTTTGATTAATGTTACGAGCTCCATCTTTTGTATCATTCCAGGTGTAGAACTGTTCATTCTTAATTATTGACCATCTCCAAGATTTGGTTCCTTTGTTAAAATGCCTCAATTTTTGAATTGATAGTATTTTCCCGGGATACACGTTTTCGTCTCATTTAACAAGGGCATGGACGGGACGCACACAGCAGGGTAGGCTGAGGGAATGCGTTCCCCATTTCCCCCGCCGAATTCTGTAGACATTTCGTGCCGGAAGGCGAAACTTAACGCCGCGCTTCGTGTCTAAATAAATATTTAATTTCATCGAGTCATCGAGGATCGAACCCTAAATCAGTCGCGTTTACAGTCACACTTTGTACCCCTGCTGCAAAAAAGTATATATAAAAAATAATAATAAAATAAATATCAAACCCAAATGCTTTTTGTTTCGATATTTATTTTTTAAAGCAATATTTGTCTGTTATTAAAATTTAATGATTATAAAAACCATTAAATTCTAAATTATCCGGTAACAAAGTGGAGACCTGTTGAATGCGCTAGTTCTGCTCATTCGCGCTCCGCTCCCCAGCCCGAGCGGCCGACGACGAATTGATCAGTCTCGCCCTAACATCTATATACAGCTACACCTACCTATATAGGTACTAATAATATACCTAAATACGCATTTAATTAATACATTATTTTATTATACAGTAATAAAATCAACAATTTTCCGATATGGAATCTATTTCGTATATTAATTTGGCTTTGAAACGTTGCAAAATATAATATTTGAACCTAATTTCCTTTGTTTCAGATTTTTGGGATTTGTGAAGTGTGAACTAAAGTGTCAGGAAATGTCGTGTATTAGTGTCAATGTCTTAATACCGGACTGAGTGAAGTGAAAAAGTATTTATTGTAACGTTGAGTTGATGATGTGACTTGAAGTGAGAAAAAAAAAACCGCCACCATGCTGCCTACAAACGTTATGTCTTTTATGAAAAAAGTGAGTATTGCAGATATAATATTATTAGCTTTAGAATTATTTAAAAATTTATATTTTATATTTGACCTTTTTAATTAAAAAAAAATATAAAGCCGTTATATTATGTTATTTAAGCAAGCATTTTGAATTATAATAATTATTAAGAGACGTGTTTAAATAACATTTCAGCTTATTTCGGTTATGCGACTGATATTATTTGAATGTAAATTGATTAACAAATAATGTTGAAACCACAGCCACTCAAGCTACGAAGCGAATACATTAGTCTAATTACAATTTAGTTCAAATAATAATTATTATATTGGACAACAATTTTAAATTATTGTAGAGACGTGTTTACAAAGCTTTTTAAGCTTCAAAAACCTATTTAATATACCGTTATCTATTAATATAATATTTATAGTATTTTTAACATTTATTCTTGAGTAAAAAAAATTACTATATAAACACTATAGTAAGGTTTTCTCTCAAAATCCCCTCATTTGAAATACAACAACAAAAAGTCAAAAAGAACAAAAATCTTGAAAAGTAGCTGTTGAAGGCTTATTGCAGCGTGTAAAGATTGCTGCATGAATTTTGATGAGTGATGTGTGTGTCATAATAATCGTGACCTACTTTTCTGTCTTCGACTTAGGACGGACAAAGCCCTCCGTGCGGCGTGCTTTTGAGATGGAACAAAGCGAAGGCGTCATGTTCATCTTATTTATTTTAATAATTATGATTTTGTATAAAATAACTTACTTTTTTTCAGCTTCACGCTGTATCCCGCATATAGCAGGGTAGGTAGAGAAATCATAGTGTTAAGACACTCCGTCCCCCACTTTCCGCCACATTTTCCAAACGACTCTCGTTGAGATTTCAAACAGAAACTAATATATATAATAAACATGCAGTGAATAAAAATAAATCAGGAATATTTTTTCAATAAAGTAAATATAAATGATACTAAACGAATAATTTCCATAAGAAGCTTAATAATAAATTAATAATATTTTATAATACAATAATACAGTCAATCGTATAAAACTCGAGATTTAAATATAAACCTTATAAAAAAACTCAGGAAAACTCTCCAACATTTCTAGAGCACTTTCGATAAGAAAATAATATGAAAAGAGTCTCATTAGAGAGCAGTTTTCTCTTCTACCGAGAAAGATTCGCGCCGGTTTATGCATCGTTGATTTTTCATGACGATAAAGGAAATAAAAGAATACTGTATGTTTTCAATATCTAAACGTATGTCGGATATAGTGGTAATCTTCTTTGCTATAAAATCAGATTGCAATTTTTCATTATTTTAAATGGTTTTATCGATATTTAAGTTTTTAAATAGGTTTTTTTCTGGGTTAAACAGGGTTGTCACTTAGAACCTAGCGAATTAAAGACCGTGCAGTATATCTTACTCGTATTTCTACTTTCATTATAATTTAAGACTGAGTTTTGAAACGAAACTCAACGCCATGTTTTAGTTGAAATCATAATTACGCCATACCTATACATAAATAACTTATCATGTTAAAGCTTAAATGGTTTAGAATTTCAAATGAAAGTGGAGAACGGAAGTCTTAATGAGATAGAACGTCTTAATACTAGGTTCCCAGGTTCCCTTTGCCAGCCCTACTATATGCGGGATATAGCGTAAAGCTAAAAAGAAAACAAAAAAGTAAACAATTTAGAACACATTACGTATAATGTGAAGATTTTTATTTCTAATCTCCGGTGTGATCTAAATTTTGTAGAATGAGAATAATGTAACAACTTTATCTGAGTTACCATTTTTATAATATTATTACGTCAAAATGAGACCTTGTACCTAGTTAGATGGAAGCCAAGTATCACTATTATTTGATAATTGGGTATTGTTAAACTATCTCGGCTTCTATTCAAATTTCGCCGCTAGGATTTACTAAATCATAACCTACTGAATAACTGTTGAGGTTACATCTCGAATATATTATTCTACATGTAAATTTAGTTTACTCATAGGCAACTATAATATAATCATGTATAGATTTATGATTAAGAAAAGGAATTCAACTTTTCAATTTTTTTATTTGAGGCCAGCTGGGCACAAAGTCTGACTGTAAATTATACTACTTCTTGTTTGGTTCCCTCTGTCTACACTGCTGTGGGTGGGATAAAGCGTAAACCTAAAAAAAAAATCAATACGGGATGACTTTGTCAATATATTATCCATATTAATATAAATTCGTAGCACATTTTGCATTACGTGAAGTCTTAAATTAGAATTCTATCACAGAAAGAAATATTTGAAATATCTTGATTGAAATTTCCCTGGTTGCGAGAGACAAAAGACGACAGAGAGTAATCTGATGAAATTATAAATGTTCAATATATCGCTGTAAAATATACACCCTGTATATGATTACGATTACCGTCGGCTTAATTTACCCATATAAGTACATGTATTTAGAATCACATTAACGCCATTGTCTGTTGTCACTTGCCAGCTGTCACTGGCAGAAATATAAATATTAATATAACACGAATAATTACTTTCTATTCATACGTTTGTAATAATCTAATTTAATATAATATTTTTTTTATGTTTCTATAAAATAATTATTTGCGTTTTTTGTGTTTTGCAATTTTTTTTTCAAGTTAATTGCATAAAATTGGACATACATTAGTAGATGTCTTAATGTCATTTTGCCTTGCCTCTTGCCAGCTGTCACTTCCAAAAATATCACGAGAAAAAAATATTGAATGACTGAACTGAACTGAAAATAATGATATCATTTCATAATTACCATTTTCTCTACTAACTGTCAAATTTGACAACAGAATCCATCTCAAAAAATATGAAAAATACATTAAAATCATATCAACAAATTTCAGGTTGAACTATTTTAATAAAGATGAAAATATTCATTTCAGTAAACGTACATTTTAATAATCAGAGAAAACTAATGAGTTTCTAACTGCAAGCTTAACTTTTATAATATTATTTTAGAATCAACATACATATACATTCATATAAAACATATGATAATTTATAACAATATTTTGTACGAAAGCACTTTAGATTACCATCTTTTTAAATTTCGCTAGTAACTGCTAAAATATTATTAATTAAAATACAACAATAAAAGAAACAAAAGAAAAGTCTGAATGGCATATAATAAAATTGACTGCACGGCAGCGAAGTGAATGAGTTAATACATAAGCTGGCTTTTATTCCATTTAATTGCACGTGCATTTATCGTCCACTAGCACCGCTATTTCATGGAAGGAAAATGATTGGGGCTCATTAGGCACTGTGACAGGAAATGTTAAGCTTACTAGAAATATTATTATTGTGAGAGTCTTCAGGAAAGTTCTTGTTATAATGTCGGTTTAAGGTTTAACTGTAATCTACAAATAAAAATAAACTAAATCAGCTTCACGCTGTATCCCGCACACAACAGGGTAGGCAGAGGAAACCTAGTGTTAAGACACTCCGTTCCCCACTTTCTGCCGGATTCTGGAGGCATTGCGTGTTGAGTGGCAGAACTCAACGCCGCGCTTTGCCTCGACACCAGAGCGAAGAAATGGAAATGTAAATTTAAATAAATATTTCATCTCCTCGAGTGGGGATCGAACCCACAACCAGTCAGTTTTACAGTCACACCTCGTGCCGCTGCGCCAAGACTGGTTTCAAAAAATAAACTAAAAATAAACTAAATAGAATAAAACTCTTTAACTCAGATTAATTGAAGTATATGTACGTTGTATTATACATTTTTGGACTAGGTCTACCCGTGACCATGTACTGCAAAATTTTCAAAACGTTTGGTTTTCAAAAATGTATAATACTAAATATACCCGATAATAATCATACCCGATTGATAATCGCGAACATAAAAGATATTATTAAATAGATTAAGTCAACAGCATGTTAAGCTCATACATATACTTAAAGACATAAATACATAATAAGCTTGTTTTGTTTTGAATGTATTATAAATTTATCAATGCGAGCATATGGGCATAGATAGAAACGGTGAAAATGCGCACTAACACTTCCTGCGATGTATTAACGCTCCGTCGAGTGGAAACGTTGAGATTCTGTGCATGTCTTTGGATTAGCTTATGCCTATACTAAATATAGATGTATTGTAGTAGAATATTTTACTATAATTTTACAATGTTTGCTTAAAATCCATTCGAACAGCACGCGATTCGTTGTTTAGTGTACCTAATGATAGAGACAAAATGTATTATATTTTCATATGGATTTATTAGGTTATAATTCAAATACACTATTTGATTTTACTATATTAGTTATTGGTTCAGCTATATAATTTAACAGAAATGTTTATACTCTATAAATTTTAATGAAAATTTATAGAGTATAAACATTTTGTTATATTGATTTCAATATATATTTCTCATCGAAAGCGCTATTCATCCTTAATTCTTTTTACCACTACGTTTTTTTTAAATAACATGAAATAATTCAGGCTATAAATTCTTTTTCTCAATTGATTGGTTTCAGTGTGCTGAAATTAAAAAAATGCTCTATAAACTGTAAAATGTAGCTTTTTTGATTGATTTGATTGATACGCTTGGTATTTAACAAATGAAAAAGGCTTTATATTTAAAACTTCAAAGTCTGCAGTCATTTTCACGCTGTATCCCACACACAGGTGGATGGCAGTTAGTGGGAACTTAGTGTTACGACACTCTGTTCCCCACTTTCGAATTCTGGAGGCACAGCGTATTGAGTGGCGGAGATCAATGTGGAAATAAATTAAGTTAGTATAAAACAGATAGTAACAAGTAACAAACTGACTATAACACAATATATACGCAACAGAATGTCTATTTTTGAAAGATAACCGTTTTATGTTTAACAAATTACAAAAACATAAAAAATTGTGTACGAAACAATAATAAACAATTTCAAATTATGTGTACTATTAAATATATTAGTTGCGTTGTTCACATTAATGTATATATACCAAAATGGCTCTTTATCTCATATTATTCAAATGAATACTTTAGAAGATATTAGAGATTTAATATACAACGTTAAGGCCATTATCGCCACACTTTTGAGACAATCTCTAAAGATTATTTATAGTTATATTATTTCATAGAACAAACAACTCTAAAAAAAATAAAAAAATGGAAAAATACGAGATATACGAATAGAAAATAGGAATACATATTTTCTTAATTAATAAAAAAAATACCCGCCTTAATTGCACCCTTCATTATATTAAGGAACCATGATAAAATAAATACTTTAGTAGATCGATATTTGTAAATGATTATTTAATAGAATAATGTAGTCGTTTTAAAATTATAATTTTAATGAGTTTTAGGAAAACAGTTTCAGCAATGACTCAATATCATGACTACATTATTTCACTAGAAAAACAAGGACGCTTTCATCTTTACGTAGTTTTCTGTATGGTGAACAGAACATAGAATTAAAGATTGACCTCCTAGATGATATTTTTCTTTAAAACATTAAATACACCGCACATTTCGTCTTCTATTCTTATAGTAAACATCTACTTGCAGCAGTTATTTTAGAGGCAACCATGTGTTATAGTATAGAGAAAAGAATATTGTTTAATTTTATATATAATTTACTTAAAAAACACGTGAGTGCTAATTATCAACATTAAGTGACCTGTTGTAACCAGTTAACCCTGGACTTGCGGCAGACTGAGAGGTGATCATTCTTTTTGCTTTTTGCTTCTTTAATTCCTTATGCTATTTACTTTCAAATGATGTTGGATTCACATAAAAAACATATGAGTGCAATGTTACAATAATAATAAGAATATTATCATAAATTTAATTAAAGGTGATTACGACACGATTTTTCTAGACAACCCTGCGGTAATATATCATGTATTGTTCTGAAAAATACGTTTCATTAAAAAAAAACAATACTTGCAGATTCATGCAATGTGATCTCGACCTTTCTCGAATCTTCGTTGAATGACCGACTGGACTTTTATTTTTTAATTTCTCTATGTGTATATACTTTGCATCAAAACACTTATTAAAATGTATATAAATGTAAAAAATTACTAATCCGCTTGTCGTCTTTGTGTATCAGCAATGTGAGACTTCTATTTCTGTTCAATAGGCTTGTAATAGCTATTTTAAAATTTGGTTTTAAAATTTGACCGTGAGTAAAATAAAAATCCTTAAAAAAAGTTCTACTGTGTAACGACAGCTGTCTGGGAATTGTAATATAAGTGAAAATGTATATATTTTGTATTGACACCAGAACTTAAGGTGTGTACCAAATTTTAGGTCAATCGGTCGATAGGAAGTGGATTACCGATTTTGCTGTAATGTAACAACTTTACATTTAACAGATCTTTTATAATTATATAAATTATTAAAAGAAAATCTAATAAGTATTGCATACTCTTTCATTGCAAAATGTACGCTTTGAGTATAGACGTCGCTTTATCACGACTAAACAATATTTCTTGTTTCATTTCTGCGCCTATATAATATTATCCCCTTGTCCTTAATAATAAAATGCCAGTCATAACGATGTACGCACAGTGACTAATGTCTTTGTCATAATATATGACAAAATGTTCAGTTTTTTATCATTAAATATCGTTTTTTTTATGCGGTGTGAGAATAGGGTGAAGATCTAGCCTTATTTTATATTATCAGAGGCTGAAACCAAAATATTGCCAATTCATACATTTCTAAGCTATTCCACAGATAATTTTATAAAAATCTCTAACATTTACTTGAGTATTAAATGACAATCTAACACCTTTCTTTGTTAGGTTTAAATAAAAAAATCAAGTGTCACAATCATAAACACACTTCAAGTGTAATTTAAGGCAATTATCTCATGCAGCCAGAAACATTCTAGATATGCACCATAATGACATTAATTTATTGAAATATGTATCTTTTTTATTTTCAAAATCTCAATTTTATCAAATAAATAGAAAACACCAATCCTGAATATTCCTTTTTAGGGCTCCGTATCTCAAAAGAAATAAAACGGAATCCTTATAACATCTCTTTGTTGTACGTCTATCCGTCTGCCAAGATCATTTGTCTAAAGACCGCGTGGAAGTATCAAGCTAAAATTAATATCAAATATCTAGTCTATGGTCCCTCAGAGGACAAAAAAAATTAACTACAACGCAAGCAAAATCTTTTAGCTTCATTTTGTATGAAATTCGAGCAATGACAAACTATAGGCGATTTTCTGTGAACTTACAGTTACGGGGGCCGGTCGTGGCGCACGGGCACAAAATGTGACTGAAAAGCGACTGGTTGTGGATTCGATCTTCACTCGAGAAAATGAAATATTTATTGATATTTAATTAACAGTTATGAAATTTGGTATGAAGTTCGAACTTATAATACGTTGATACAGGATCCTCAGCGGCCCTATACAACAGGCAATTGACCAATTTTTTTTATCCATTTCGTATTTTTCAAACGTAGAAATACTGCATTCTGAGTACCAAGACAAAAACTTACACTTCGAAATAACAACCATCGCTTGTAGTCATGTCCTAACTATGCTGCAATAACATCTACTAAAGTATGTTTATTAATATTTATATTTAATATTTGATTGATGCTAAACAAGGGCTTTGTGTATACAAAAATATAATTCCTAGTATTGGAATAATTCAATATTTAATTTTAATTATAACTTTTGTTTTATTAAAATATAATATCTGCGTTATAAATGTACCAACACACTTAATTTTTAATTGAAAAAGTTCCCCAAAGTTGTCTCTTTAAATTAAGTTGTTTTTACATTACTGAGAACGATATCACCGTAGCACACTCGTAGCTGCTTACGTAGCACCTATTCGTAGCGTAGTAAAGTAGCGTAGCGAGTGCGCAATGAATAGAGACAATACAAATTAATTCGGTTGACTTACTTCAATTGTTCTCCGATAAATTTCGCGGTAAAATAAATATATACTACTCACATCCAAAATATAATAATTATAAGAATAGTTAAACAAAAAACAAAGTAAAGTGTTTTCTACTTACGTTAAATAATAAAAATTTAAGTTAATAAGAGTTAAATGTATTTGTACTGACATATTAGCATTAATAAAAGAAGCAATCAGAATTAATATCATTTTTTAGAAAAATATGCCCCAACCAGCTATTAAATAGATGCTATATGAAAGACTGTAAAAGCTTTCTATTACTTATTTGCATATTAAAAGGTAGAGCTGAATTATAAAACATAAAATTGATTTTAAATTAAACTATTTAGAATTATAAATTTCTGGAAACCCGACGCACAGGTATACTCCGGTGGCGTCTCTCTCAGTTAACGTAATTATTATATAAAACTACCGCCAACGATTTCTTAATTCCCTCGCGTACTACCCTGGATTCCTGCAGAATGAGCTGACTGTATCTTGCCCTCTGGTATGGTCCCAGGTGGTAAAAAATTTCCAGCCATCCTCCAGATTTTGAAATTAGGATGTTTTTGTTTTTCAATAGCCTTGCGGATCATTCTATTAATGTGTTTGTTTTCCTTAGCCAGCAGGTGTATACAAATTAGATTGTGCCTGTGGCTTATCATACATCGGTCAAGCAAAGAGAAGCATCGGTGTTAGGGTGAGGGAACACAATTCCGATATCAAGAATGGACATGTATACAAGTCAGCTGTGTGTGAGCACACTTTGGATAAACCCAGCCACTACATTAGGTTTGATAAACCTCAAATCCTCGCTAAAGTGTTCGAAACCTCGGGTTTCCAAAAATGTTATTTTATTTAACAGTGGATGCAAAAAATCATAAATGTATAGAACCCAAAACAATGATTATTAAAATATTTATTTGTTTGTCTGTGCACGCTTATCTCAGAAACGGCCTAATCTTAATACAGTTTTCACAATTCTATTGTGGTGAACGTTAGTATTTGTTTTTTATCAATCGGTACATACATAAAAGAAAAGAAAAGAAGAAGTCAAAAGCGGGTAGGTAGTGAGGAAATTCTTTTTTGGAAATTCTAGTAAGCAAGTTGGAATTTTAAAAAATAAAAAATATTATGGTTGTCATTTCAAAGAATCCTGTGATAATAACGTTTTCCAGAGTAATTAACTCCCCATATTCGTATTTTACATCGAACCTCTAAATGTGCATGAGGGACATTATCTATTAGAATCACTTGCAAATAATGTATTTTAATAGTTATAATAAAATAACATTATACTGAGTAAAATAATTTTAAAAATATACTATTGAAGATTCAAATATATTATTTTTAGCAATGGAACCCTTAACTCTTGTTTATTCTTCGAAGAATCGTTTATCGTTATAAATATGAAGGCAGAAAACGTTTTCCAATTCCAGTGCTACATCTCGAGTTAAGTACCAGAACGTGGAAACTCGAACAAATTATATAAATCTATAGTTAGATTGCCTTTTTTCTGTTTTACTTGAAATTGGACGGGACGTGGGTGCGCGGCGTTTGTCCACAGAAAGACCGTAGTCGGCGCTGGCGACCCACTTAAAAGGTTCTATTAGAGCAACATGCTGCATAAAAGTACAGTTTATCAAAGCGTGCATATTCAAACAGTATTTTCCACTAGAGAAGTTTCGAGTAAATTAAATTTTCCCTTTCCACGTTATCAATATAGGTAAAGATAGGAGTAGGTGAAATGTCTATACTTTCAACGAAAACAAAGACAAAATCGTGATTCTTCATTTTTCGTCTTATCAGTAAAATTACATTTAAGTGGAAAAACTTAATGCTGTAATTTTTCCATTTTTTATGAGAATTCAACTATATATTACTGTGGCCTGTACATTCTGGTGTAACATAGAGGCGTATATGAAGGTAATGGTAACCGCTAAGATTTCCGCTTAAGATTTTCTAGTGAGATTAGTATATAAAATCAATCTGTCAGACACGAAAAAATTAAAAATATTTTTTTTCAAATAAAACCAGCTTTACACTGTATTTCGCACACAAGAAGGTAGGAAGAGGGAACTTAGTGTTAAGACACTCCGTTCTTCGAGGCATTACGTGTTAAAAGGTGAAACTCAACGTCCGGTCTTTTTGCCTTGGTGCCAGAGAGAAAAAAATAAAATCTTAATAAATAACTATTCATTCCCTCAAGCGGGGTTCGAACCCAAAACCGCCACATTACAGTCACACTCTTGTGCTCCTGCGCCACGGCGGCCTCATTTATTTTATTTTAACTAGAAAAATATTTTAACTAAAATATTTTAGCAAAACGTAACTTTTCGTTTGACATTATAAGCGTTAATAAGAGGTTACGTTATGAACTCTATAGTGCAATGTAAGCAGAAAACATGAAAGGAAAAATTCCACCACAAAATGGAATGGAACTTTAAATTCAATTTCCCGTTCTTTCGACAAACAAAGCAAAATTTATAATACAAATAGGTCGCTTGTTTGACAAATTTCGAGGCTGAACTCTTTTTACTTTCGAATAGAAGGAGTTTCATCTTTTAAAGCTGGATGACAATGATATAACATTTACATTTCTGAGACACATTGTTAAGATTCTTAAATCTAGTTTATTCATTAAAGAAACAATAAGACACGTTGCAGTATTGGTATAAAAATCAGCTTCACGCTGTATCCCGCACACAGCAGGTAGAGGGAAGCTAGTGTTAAGACACTCCGTTCCCCACTTTCTGCCGAATTCTGAAGGCATTACGTATTGAGTGGCAGGACTCAATACCACGCTTTTACTTCGACACCACAGCGAAGAAATGGGAATATACATTTTAATAAATATTTCATCTCCTCGAGTAGGGATCGAACCCACACACAGCCAGTCGATTTTAGAGTCACAATCTGTGCGCCTGCGGCACGACTGGCCTTTTTGCCAGTACTATAAAATAACCTATATTCTATTTTTATTCTTTTGTCTCATGTCAGTCTATATCAATTTAATAATAATACTTTTGTAAGGTCTACATAATAGACACTTGTAATAAAACATGTTTTCGTCTCATTTTAAATACAGGCGTGTTAAGTTCCGCCACTCAACAACCCATGCCTTCAGAATTCGGCGGAAAGTGGAGAGCGGAGTGTCTTAACCTAGGCTCCCTCTGCCTACCCCGCCACATGTGGTATGCAGCGTAAAGCTGAAAAAAAAATTAAATATCACTTACACGAATGGGTATCGATCCAACATCGTCCATGTGCACTACGGTGGGATACTAGTTCACTGAGCTTGTAGAAAAATAAAAGCTATATTTAAGTGAATTGAAAAGCATAGCTGCTGTATAAAAATAAAAGGCTTTCACATTGAGATAGCTTGGGCAGTATTTCCGAGTTTGTATAATTGTTAAATTTTTCTATAAGAGAAAATAACTGAATGTAAAGTTTTTATAATATAAGTATATTGCAACTTTATAATTATATGTAACTTATAAAATCAAATTTTTATTAAAAATCTTTATTAAATGAGGCCTGTCGTGGCGCAGTGGCACAAAGTGTGACTGTAAAACCGACTGGTTGTGGGTTCGATCCCCACTCGAGGAAATGAAATATTTACTTAAATTTATATTTCCATTTCTTCGCTCTGGTGTCGAGGTTAAGCGCGGCGTTGAGTTCTGCCACTCAACACGCAATGCCTCCAGAATTCGGCAGAAAGTGGGGAACGGGGTGTCTTATGACACTGGGTTCCCTCTGCCTACCCTGCTGTGTGCGGGATACAGCGTGAAGCTGATGATCTTTATTAAAAAGATATTTATGCTGTTTGTAAGATCCATTTTTTCGTATATCTCCTAAATTAATAAAATAGCAGCTTTGTAAAGAAATAATATATAATAGTAGAGACTCAAACAAAAACAAAAAAAAATAATATCTTATGTTTTTTCTAATACCTCCAAAAATATGTGTACAAAGTTTCATACTAATCGCTTGAGTATTTTGGGCGTAAAAGCGTAACAGACAAACTTATAATCACATTTATAATATATGTACGATTTTCAAATATATTTTTCCCCTTTTAAATAAAAAAAAACATATGTATTAAGCCCTCAGTTCCGATATTGTCCTAAATATTTGATAGTGATCGTTAAAGAGGCTTACACGTCGGAGTCGGCACGGGCACATTGATTTAGTACTCCGGTAGCCCGGACGAGTGGTTGTATGGGATTAGGGTATTTGCACAAAAGCTGAATTTCAGTGAGCTCTTATAAAACCTTGTAACATCTTACCTTTTGTTATCTTACTGGGATTGTCTGTCTATATATAAAATCTTAATTATAATGTATTAAGCTGTTCACTGAACTACAAAAACAAATGTTGCTATGTTTGCTGTCATTATAGTTTCATTTTATGAAAATATGAGAAATTCAAAAAAAAAATTGTTAAAAATATAACATTGTGGTGGGTAATTTAAAATTATTTGATGGACAACACTGAATTCGAAACATTCGTTGAAATCGTTGATACATTTTGTTCTCTTTGCCTAAACTGCTAAACTCCAGAAGCTAAAATTATTCACAATTGTTACATAATTTAAATATACACTGTTTAAAATAAAAGTTTAGCTCATCCTCTATAGTTTGTGCGCCATTACCATGTTAAATGCAATTAAATTAAAAAGCAAAAGTATACTTGACCTGTTTTGGTTAAATGTAACGTAATAATATATAATTTTCCCTCAAAATTAATTTTGAGGTCAGTCGCGGCGCAGGGACTAAGCGTGCGACTGAAAATGCAACAGGTTTGAGGTTCAATTCTCACTCGAGGAAATTAAATATTCATTATTTTCTTTTTTCGCTCTGGTATCGAGGCCGAGAGCGGGAGGCATTGCGCGTTTACTTCGGCAGAACTCGTGTAGAGTTCAACACACAACGCCTCCAGAATTCAGCGAAAAGTAGGAAGCTGAGTGTTTTAACACTAGCTTAACCCTGTGACATGCGGGAAAGAGCGTAAAGCTAAAAAAAATATGTCTATAAATTTTAATAGTAATTTGTTTATTAATATTATTGACATATATTATATGAATTATATGAAATAAAATATTTTATTTAAAACAATAAATCATTGATTACTCGTTATATTAACAATAATAATAATGATACGACCAATAACCCCAATAATAATAATTAAAACCAGCGAAGCGGGCTCTCATCCATTAAATTAATTTTAAGCACCAGTTATGAAAAGATTGCTTGAATTAATAGAAATGTTCAAAAGTTATATTCACGTTAAAACTGTCGAAAGTGAACTTTAGTGTTTTATATATGAATGAATGCTTTAACCAATCGTAATTTATATCGCTCGTGAAACAGCAATAAAGAAGGTACATTTTCAATATCGATATAATATCGATGTATATGTAATAATATCGATTTTTGTGTATTCAGGTCGCTTACTGAACATTCGTGTTTTCGCCTATTTTAAAACTACATACATTTAATTTTAACCTCTTGATTTTATTGTACCGGCATTAACAAATAAAGTATATTTAAATTGCAAGGTATCGTCCGAGCGTGTTTAAACGCAGTCATATAAGCTCTCAGACACAAAGTAAACCGCTAGCAATACACTTTGTTGCTGTAGTAATCTAAGCTTTGCGGCTAATCTATTACATTCTGTGCACTATTAAAGCTTTATTTCCGTTGGAACCAATTTCACTAACTTTTTATTGGTATATGCTATTTTTCATTGAGGCCAGTCGTGGCGCTAGGTGGCGTGAGTTTAAGGGTGTGACTGGAAAAGCGATAGGTTGTTGTTGTTTCGATTTCCACTCGAAGATATTAAATATTTAATATTTTTACTTCTTCCCTCTGGTGTCAAAGCAAAGAGCGGCATTGAATCCCGCTACTCAACAGGCAATGCCTTTAGAAAGAGGGGACGAAAGTGTCTTAATGGGAGCGAAGTGCCCTAACACTAGGTTCCCAGGTTCCCGGTGCAGGATAAACATTAAAGAATATACCGTAAATAAAATATAAAAAAATATATAAGAGTATATTTTTGAAAAATACTATTGAAATGCCTGACAATGAATTAAATTTGCGCTGAAAACATTTAGATTAGGCAAATAATAGCATCCATTGATACTAGTATTTAACAAATAAGCAAACCACTGCTTAACAAGTATTTGAAAACATTGTAGTACACGTGTAAAAGCGACGTACATACACTTTTAATTAAAAATTCAAATCTACGAGAGTCCGTTGTGCCGCAGGGGCACAATGTAATGCAACGGTTATGGGTTCGATTCCCTATATATTCTAATATTTTTATTTCTTCGCTCTGGTACCAAGCTGGTACCAATGGCGGCGTTGAGTTTCGCCACTCAACAGGCAATACATCGAAAATTCGGCAGAAAGTGGGAAACAGTGTCTCACCACTAGGTTCCCTGTGTTTACCCTGCAATATATGCAGAATGAAACTAAAATGCCTTATAATGTCTGACATGAAAAATTTACATATTAAATTTAATCTTTTCTGTAAACAGTAGACACTTTCAACGTGGATACTTCACAACACTACAAAGAAATTATTAAATTTGTAATAAGCGTTTGTCGCTTTTGTACCGACTGCTTTTTGTACAGTACTTTTGATGTGCTGCTTACATTTTAATAAAATAAAAAGTAACTAGTATTTAATTTTTTTTTCTATAAAAGTATGTATTGAAGTTGCATGAAATGTTCCAATTTAAACATTTTAATTTACAAAGGTTCGTATGTTTGTTTGTACAGGGCTGACATTTTGTGATGACCTTGGGTAATCAATGACGAAAAAAAAATAATTAAAATATCAAAAATCCCCATTGGTCCAATCCATGTGTTTTATTAATGTTATTTATGGACGAAGGCCAACATATTTTTTTGTTTATTACGCAAGTACTAGCTTATGTCGAAAATATTGGTGTGACAAAGACGAAGATCATTTCTTCAGAAATTATCTACAAAAATTGTCTAGATTCTTTATGTCACGATTCCTGGTTATTTATATTTAGGAAATGCCAAATTTATAAATTAAGGCAAAGATTTTTAACTACATTTTTAAACAGTTTTAACCCTTTGGCAATTCTTAAAGTTACAAAACTAGTCTTACAGTTTTTTTTTAAATCAATAAAAATCCAAAAAAATTAAAAATTTTGACCTCGAATAACTTTTTAAGCATAGGTACATGGATCGATGAAAGCATTTGATATTTATTAATGCTGTAACCAAACTTTCCACTGAATGTGAGCTCAGTACGAACTATTTTAATAACTTATTTTACGGGACTAATATTCATTATATCTAGTTTTATAAAAGTACTTTAATGTTATTATAATATTAGAAGAATTAAAATCAGCTTCACGCTGTATCCCGCACACAGCAGGGTAGGCAGAGGGAACCTAGTGTTAAGACACTCCGTTCCCCACTTTCTGACAGAACTCAACGCCGCGCTTATAAGAAGAATTATTTAATAATATTTTTGTATTTCCTCTACATTTAAGTTCCAGTCGAAAAAATGAAATTATTTAAATTTGAAAATGAAGAAAAAAATATTTAATATTTTAATTTCTTCGCTCTGGTAATGAGACAGAGTGCGACGTTGAGCTCCACCACTTAACAATGCCTCCAGAATTCTGCAGTAAGTGGATAACGGAAGTGCCTTAATAGGAACGGAAGGTCTTAACACTGGGTTCCCAGGTTCCCTCTGCCTACCCTGCTATGTGCGTGATGCAGTGTGAAGCTAAAAAAAACTTTCTCGTTCTTTCTAATATTGTGCTAAGTAGCAAAGCTTTGTGGAAATCTTTTCATGTGGCTGTTAATACAAAAAACTTGTAACGTCTGTAAAAGGACGTAGATTTCGCGACACATATTTCATTATTTCTTGTTGGCTAAGGTAAAATATGGGTTCACATCCTGTTGCTTTAAAAATAAAGTATATATTTTTTGGCTGTCCTGGAGTTGTAGTAGAGCGAAGTATAAGCGCATCGTTTCCAACACCGGAGAATATTTAAATTGTTTTTATTTTTCTATTGTAGAAAACTGAGCTCTGCCACTCAGCTCGCAATGCCCGGGGAATTGGGCGGAAGGTGGGGAACGAACTGTCTTAACCCGAGATTTCTTTTGTCTACTTTGTGAATCATTTAAATATAGTCAGATACCAACTTTTATTTGACGTCTTTTTCGAACAAATCAAACCTCTTTCCACTTTATATCCACAAAATATAAATGTCTTTCCTTAAATATTTTTTTCTTTTTTACTTCTAAAAATTAAAACAAACTTCTCAACGGTCTCCGTCGTAATTGCTTCTTATTCATTTCTGTACTGCCTTCGTTATTTAACCCCTGTATAGGTAAAAACGGTAGAACGTGGGCTAAAGTAAATTATGTGGTGAACCTACATTTTTAAAGTAGTGCACTTTGTAAACAATTTTTAATTTGTTTTTCGTATTTTTTATTACCTTTTAAGTCTCGTATACTTATGTTGTATTTGTTTTAATTAAAAAAGGCCGTCGTGGTGCAGAAGCTTAAGCGTGTGACTGTAAGGTTATAACTTCGATTTCCACTCGGAAGAATGAAAATTCGGCGGAAAGTGGGCAATGGAATATCTATAACACAAGGTGCGCGTGAAATTGAAAAAAAAATAGTTTTATTTAACAGGATTTTTACGTCCCAGCTTGTGGCCGACTCCTAAGTAAAATTCTAATTCCAATTCATAAATAATTAACAATTTTGAATTGGAAGTAGAGATTACAAGCGCTTGTTACATTAATTACTGTTCTCATGTACCTATAACTAAAGCAGTGAATATAAATAGATATAGTTCGAACAAGAGATATCTCGTGTAGTGTGTCATCAAACACCCGAGGCGGTGGATTAAAATCAGAAGATGAATGTAAGATGTGCTAAGAACAAGTAGATATCCGATGAATTTATGCTTTCAACCTATTCCACGGAAACGAGGGGCTCTACAGATATACCTTCTGTATTTATGGTATAGTGTAGTTGCCACTATAAACTTTTTTTATTTTACAACACGAACGTGTCTGTCGACTGGATTCCTTGGGATGTTATGATGCTCATTTGTTCCTTTTTCTTTTTCAATTCCTGGAAAAATGATTGGGTTACTGAAGTAAATTGAAATGTAATTAAAGGGTTCAAATCTCTTTTGGAGGAATATTGAAAATCTGGATGTAATATGCCCAAATTTAATACGGGCTTTCGCTGATCAACCTAAACTCTTTTTATAGGTAGAAAGTGTGAAGTGTGTCTTTGTTGAATGTGCAACAATATAAAAATTATAATATTTTTACAGACATACCAATAGCTAACATTTTATATTGTGACTAGCTTCTGTTGGCGGCTATGTCCTTGTTCTAAAATAGAAATATCTAATAGAGTTGTGTATCGCACATAACAAATTCTAAGTGTCTGATGTAACTCTAGCCACAGGTACAGTAGTTCACATTGAAACGATTAGTTTGATGAAAACCTATGGACTTCCTTGATAAATTGTTTTTCATTTGTTTTTCAATTCGAAGCAGTAGTTCCTGATATAAGCGCGTTCAATCAAACTATTCACTTACTCCTACAGTTCTTTAAAACATTATTTCATCAATTAAATTAATCAATTAATTACTGAGTTTCAGTAAGTTCTTTGGATAGTTTTGTCAACTCTTCCGGTTAACAATAAACAATTGAAGAATAGCTTCTTTGAGATTCTATTTGAAATATAATATAAAAATACATAATTTACATTTATTACGTTACAAATATGTTTTATAGAATAATTATTAGATCTGAAAACGTGCATAGATATGGAGATAAGGGGAGATAAGGGGAGTCTTATATCCATATGTCAAAAATAAAAAATATAACATATATATTATAAAATATTTAAAAATCGCTTAGATATTCCATCATATATTCAGGTCCGAATAGTGAGGACAGTATTCTACGACCCCGTACATGATAAACAAAGGGAAACCACGAGCCTGATTGTACAGCGATCGCACACATGTTCACTGGTCACGCCATCTTTTGTTGTTGGCGGGCTCTGCTAACTTACGAACATTGTAAAAGGATTTTCATCGAAATATTTACAATGCCGCATTGTCTGTAGAATGTAGAGAAACTTCCTCATTGAAGAAGTTGCCAAATTATAACAGCTTAGGCTTAGGTGCACTCGGATTTTTGTCATTCCACGTTTTATTCGTTTTGTTCTCTTTTTCAACTTTACGCTGTATCCCGCATGTAGCTTGATAGGCAGAGAGATCTTAGTGTTAATACACTCCTCTCTCCGCTGAGTTTTACAAGTATTGCGTGTTGTATGGGGGAACTTAACGCGCTTTGGCTCAAAACTTTAGCGAAGAAATAAAAATACTAAATATTTTATTGCCTCGAGAGGTAAACGCACACACAACATCTTCATTCATTTCAGTTTCGTTACAATTATAATAACTAAATATTTACACAGTTAAGTATATCTATTGTTTTGGTAAATATTAACAACGTAATCTTACCACATAAAAACACGTTCTTATTTGTCGGTTGAGATATTGAATCGTATTAAAGTTGTCAATGGAGGATAAGGGCGTGAAAGGAGGATTAAAGTGGATTTGAGAAGAAACGCGGCCCGCTCCAGATTTAGATTTACCCGTCTGTAGTTGCGAGCGGCCGCTCGAACTGCCTTAATGTGATTTCGGAAGGGTAACTCCACAAGATGAAACACCGTGCGAAGCAGTAAATCACTGAAATTAGTTTTGCTCCGTTTTTCCTCTCTTTGTTTGCTATGAACTTGCGGTCTCATTGTTTTTCTGTCGAATCCATTGCGCAAAAAAATTCCGTAAGTACTAAGTTCTGTAACGTTTTATGCAAATTGTTATATTTTATAGAGAATCCTTACAAAGTTTATGCAAAAAGTTTCCAACTTGTAGCTTTTTTTTTATTATTTTCATTTAAAGAGTTCCAGAAATTCAGCAAGCTCGAAAGCAATTAGAAGTATGGAAATAAGTAGATACATTTACTTCTTAATATAAGATACGGCGTATTTTACTTTTTGTTTAAAATTTAAATACAATTTTATATCCGATGTAAATTATTCGACATCATTATTAATGGAGGATTTTTACACTAAACTTAAGATTCTAGTAAAAAGTTACTCCACCTTCCATTTTGTGGTTTTATCAAGCCAACGGAAACACTACATCGGAGAAAAAAAGGGAATATAAATATAAGCCCTAGCGAATAAGCGTATTACAGCTTATATCTATGATTTTATATCAATGATTTTATTTATGCCTGACAAACTTTCACATAAACTATTATGAACTATTCACTCTAAACAACATTTTTTTTAGTATTAATTCTTTTCCAATTCCCCGTAAAACATATACCGTAACAGTAAAATAAAGAGAAAAAAAGAGCAATACCGTGTATGTCGGTGACGCGTAATTACATTCCTTTGTTGTCCTCCGCCCACTGCCATCGAACAGAAGGCATTTCAACTTAACTTATAGCTGTGGGTTCCCATTGTAATGATATGTATTTGGGGACAGTCTATCTATATAACAGTTTAATGGAGATTGTATGATATATGTATAATATAAGATTGATTTGTTTTTAATGGCGTAATGTCTGATGTCTATGTTTGTTGATTGTTAGTGTAATAGTTGTTGAAGACGAGCTTGTTAATTAGAAATGTCTATCGCACTATGTGTATTATAATATAAAAATTCATTATTAGCAAGGCCAGTCGTGGCGCAGCGGCACGAAGTGTGACTGTAAAACCGACTGGTTGCGAGTTCGATCCCCACTCGAGGAAATGAAATATTTACTTAAATTTATATTTCCATCTCTTCGCTCTTGTGTCGAGATTAAGCGTGGCGTTGAGTTCTGCCACTCAACACGCAATACCTCCAGAATTGGGCAGAAAGTGGGGAACGGAGTGTTTTAACACTAGGTTTCCTCTGCCTATCCTGCTATTTGCGGGATACAGCGTGAAGCTGATTATTAGCAAATGCAGCAAAGCAGTCATGGTTTGTGATTACAAAGTAAATTAGACGTAATCTTTTTTATTACACAATTTTTCGACCTCGATATATTTTTCCGACATCAATTCACGCACGTTATTTAGTAGCCGCTGCTGGTAGTATTTTGTATAAAAATTAAATTAAGTTTAAATAATTTAAAACAAAAATCATTTTTTATGAACACATACATGTATTTTTTTCATTTAATTAATATGACTTGTACTAATAATAAACGTGTCTAATACTGAAGCTTAAATTCTCTAAATATTAGTTTCCCAATACGTAAAAGAATATTACAAGTTCCTATTTTTATTACTAGGTATATTTTTCAGACTAAATGTTCACATACAGTGTCACTCTAGCGTGACTAAAAATAACAAAAAATCGATAACAGTAAACTTTATGTACCGAAGATTTCAAGCTTTAAACATGTTGCAACCTGTAGGGTGTGTGCGTCAATTTATTGATCGCTCCAAGAGCGGCTGCAAATCATAAACCTGTATGGACACTATCACTTATAAAAGACTAAAAGTATTATCAATAATTAGGAAGTGTAATGTAAATAGAGGGCAACAAGTGGGTCATCCAGGGATACCGTGCCCTCACCTCGCCCCGCCGCCCTCGCCTCACTCGCCTCACTCTGCCCCTGGGTCATGATCACCGATTGCTCCTGACCTACTTTATCTAAAATCATTCGGATTTGATTACAACAACAAATTGAAAATGTCGATAGTAAATATAGTTTATTGAAATATGTGTGAAGTGACATTTTTATGTCATCTATAAATATGTACATATAAATAAAATTATGAAGTTTCTGTCTGTGATTTTTTGATATAACTGGGTTTTTTATAGGTGTTTACGTGATACTTGAATACAAACTAACGTTTTTAAAATTTTTGTCTATCGATCTGTCTTTCTGTTTGTCCTGGCTAATGTTCGGAACTACTGAATCGATTTTATAAGACTTTCACTGGAATATAGACTAGGATCCGCCACATGCTGTGCACGGCGGGTGAAGCTGAGCGAAGCTATGTTGCGCAAAATTTTGCGAAAATTTTGCGAAATTTTCTGTTTTGTCCGCACGCACTGGTTCAGGTTAATAAAAATTCAATATGTACGCGTGAATTTCAAAACGTTAACGCTTTACTCTACGGGACATATTCTGATCATTTACTCAAAAACTATAATTATCACCAAACTACTTCGCTGGGATCACCGTGTCGTCCACAATGTTCCTACAAAATTTCAGAGCTGTACGTTTAACGAGCAAGGAGGAGTAGCATTACAACGAAACACACTTTTGACCAGTAAGAGCTTCGCTTCGCTCAGTTCGCTTCAATGAAGTTTTGTAGCAACACGTATACAGATATATGAGTATAGGCTATTTTTCATCCCGAAATTCCCGCGCGATCTCTCTATATTAATGTATAGATAATGGTTGGGTTGATTTATTTTCATTTTTGGTAATGATAAAGCGTGATATTAAGTTCCGCGGTCCCCCATGCATCAGGCAATATCTCAAATACGGGCGAAAAGTGTAAAACGGAATGACGATGAATGTAGAATTGAAACCGAAAAAAAGACAAAAATAAATATATTATTTGATAAACAATAATAATTTTCATGTTTGAAAATCAGATTATTTAATTTTTGTTTTTTATCTATATGTAAAGAAAAATCGATTGAATAAATAAAATCTTTGCAAATTTCATTATTATTAACTGACCAACTTGTATGTTACTTGGTTCTTCAATATTAAGTACCTAATTCTTAATAAGCCGTAAAGAGTAATAGATAGATATTTTTAAGTAACTTAGAAAAGAACAAAGATTATTATAATTTAGTTATTTAAACAAAGCTGGAAAAATTCTATTTTTCATAGTTCACCGAGATCCATTGCATCATAGAACGGTAATATGATTGCAACTGTAAACTTCGTTATCAACTTAACCTCAGGCGCCGGAGACACGGACGTTGCTAGTTTCCCCATAAAATTGAATAATACTAAAATAGAGATGGTACTGTGACAATTCGCGCCATAACTACATATGATAATGTTTAAACATACGGAAATTATTTTTAGTTCCCCGTTGTTATATAATGAAAATATTACCACTATTAAATAGTAGCACTTTTAAGTAAGTCAATTTATAATAGATTTTTCTCTCACTCTCCGGTTTCCGGTACTACGGTTAAAAAAAAGTTACTAGACTATGTTTCTGTTAAAAGACTCATAATAATTTCACAAGAAAAATAAAAGTGCTTCACTTGCTTCACAAGAAAAATCTATTTAGGAGTTGACCGTGGAAGAACCTTTTGAAGGTAGCAATCGATGCTTTGGTACCATTTGAAACTCACGGCTCCAATTAAAACTTCCCAGTAACGTCACTGGCCGCTAGTTTATGTCGCTATCAAATGAGTCTCACCTCTGGCGTTGTAAAAGTACCTAAACGACCGTTTCGTGTTCGACCTCCCCTCTCCGGTTTCCGGTACTATAACGATTGACTCGATGTTAAAGCCTTCCTACATTCATCTCCATTACCAACCGCATTGGTTTTACAACCTCCGTCCTGGAGCCTTGTATAATCTTTTTCTTTCTCTTGAAATTGTACTGAATATTAATATAGATTTTTTTTTTCAGATCAATTTTTTTTTATTTTTTACATATTGTATTAAACATTTCTATATTATAAAAATATATACATATATTTACTTCTTTGCTATGTCTTTTATTATCATTATTTGTTTTGTTTAAGTAGTGTAGTGTAGTGTAGTAGTAATTCTAAAAATAAATAAATAAGCTTCACGCTGTATCCCGCACTTAGTAGGGTATGCAGAGGGAACCTAGTGTTAAGACACACCGTTCCCCACTTTACACCGAGTTAGTTATATAGCAGTAATTATAATTGGTGATTAAAATATGTTTTTGTCACTTTTTATTATTTTGTGTTTATTTTTCAATTTTCTGGAGATTAGTGTTGGTCTAATGGCCCCAACAAAGTTTCCAACTAAAGTAACCATTATAGAACGGTATTATCATGTGTAACTTTTCATAGTTCAGATTTTTTTATAGATAAAGCGGAAATAAAAAAGCTATAAGCATATTTATATTTTAAATTGTCTATAGAGTAGCTCACGTAGTGCTACCCATCTTTATATAGTAGGCAAACAATACACTGATACATTATTAGTTTTTTTTTTAACTAAATTTATTTAGAATTGGGTTAAATGCCAATTAATTTAATTATTCTTTGTACAAAATATCAAAGATTTTATTGTTAATAATTGTGTATATTTAATTTCCAGTCATTATTTTATTTCTTTCACGAATTCCTTCTTCTAAAGTTAAGTGAATATTTACAACAAGAAACTACATAGTCTAAGATCTAAAACAGTATATTTTTGGTAAGAGGAATGTGATTAATAGCTCTTGTACATATCCACTATATTAAAATAACGTGACACGACAGTTACATTTAACTCTAAAATTTAGCCTTAACTTGTCAATAATACAATTATAACTTAGATTACTCTCTAAACTAAAGCTTAGCTCGAACGTCCGTTGGGTTTTCTAAGTATCCTAAGTACTTTTTATAAAATAAATCTACATCAGTATTGAAAATCGTTATTTTATATTGTTGGGATTGATCTTCACGCTGTATCCCGCACATAGCTGGGAAGGCAGAGAGAACCTGGGAACCTAGTGTTACACTCCATTTTCGGAATTCTGGAGGCACTGCGTGTTGAGTGGCGGAACTCAATGCTGCGCTTTGCCTCTTTACTAGGCCGAGGAAAATATTTCATTTCCTCGAGTGGATATCGAACCCACAACTTATTGCGTTTACAGGCTTGTGCCTGCGCCACGACTGGCCAAAAAAAAAATGAAAAAAAACGTAAAAAAATTAATAAAGAAGAAAAACTTAACATAACCTCTGTATTATCAGGTGTCAGGTAAACAGACACAAGTTACAATAAAATATGATGTATACTACCTATTAATACTTATATATGCATCCCAAAATGTGTTAAGTTCAATACCATAACCGGAAATCGAAGATAAGACGCTTAACAATAAAAAAAACCTTACGACAAAATTCTGAGACGACGACATTGATTTTCCCGTGTTCCCGTTGAACACCGGTCGCCATCTGTTGCTCTCCATCAAATTTACGATAATATTACTGGGTCGTTATTTTTCTGCGTCTTTTTATCGGTCTGCATCATCTCGTTTCTTGATATGAGTTTCCTAAGATACTCCACTTTTTATGTTACGACTTGAGTTCCTTGTTGTGTTCATTCATTTGAATTATTTATGCACTTTTCACTTGTAATCTTTATTGTTTTAAATGTAATAGATTTAGTTTTGGTGAATATTGTTCTCTTGTATATAAAATAGCGACTTAAACGCGGCGACGCCCGCTTATAATTATTTTTGTATTTTAGATAAATTATTCAAAATGATTAATGTAAATTGTAGCCTGTGTGTCATTCTGGGTTAAGAGGTATATTACTGTCAAGTTTCTGAGACGACGTGGAACAAACATGCTTTCATTCAGAATTTAAACTATTCTTAGACTATTCCTGTAGATTGTTATAAATTATATGAGACTAATTTTTCTTTCTATTTCTTATAGATGGTGGCAACGGAGGAGACGACAGTGCCAGGGCAAATAGAAACACCTGGGACGTTTGGTAAGCTGCGTCAAACTCTGTCGTCGTCGCTACTCACAGCGCAGGATAAAGGTAATCTCCGAATAAATTTATCAAAATTGTGTAGTAATAATTTTATATATGTATATTATTTATATATAACAATTTTTTTGCTTCCTAAACCTGGAAGTTTAAATGTTTTGTTAATTGGATGGATAGTGGTGAACAGCAGTGTTCAGTCACTTCCGCTCCCCACTTTTAGTCGAATCCTGGAGGCATTGCGTTTTAAGTGGCGGAACTCAACGCCGAACGAGAAAACGTTCTTCGATTCCTCAAATGGGAATCGAGCTCACAATCTTGACGCACGCTTGTACTCCTCCGCCACGATTGACCTTATACATATATGTTAGTTGAATATTACTGGTATTATTATTAGCTTTTAGCAGCAGTTTCACCCAGGTGGTGAAATGGAAATAACTAAGATTCTGTTTACTACTTAAGACAATCTTAGTGCCAAAATTAATTCTGACCGTAGATATATTAGGTTTCTTCGTAACAAATAACGTGATGTATATAATACAACCTCTCTCTATACGAAATCTATCAATCTACACGAAAAGAATTCAATCCGAAGCAGTATTTTCTGAGATTAATGCGTTCCACACTCTTATACAATATTAGTATAAGTATAGTTTTTTTGCACCTACATGCTACGAATACTAAAAACGTTCATAAGTTATTAACCTATATATTTTTAAATTTACCACACTTCTCTATCTATTGATTAGCTAATATTAAATTATACAAAAATTTGATATTCTCAATAATACTTCATATTAATTAATCAAAGTACCGTGTACTTTGGATAACAACATTGGCTTAATTACAATTTATAAGTGTCGAGTTATGATGTGGAGCAAGTTTCCAAGTTATCTCCTTCAGTTGGCACCAAGTTTGCAAGATAATAATTTAAATGAAGCCGAGACATATTGCATCTAACATTAATTACTCAAAATATTTTGTTAATATATAAATCGATAAGTATTTAGATTAAATATAAACATAAGCTATATTATGCAAAAGTAATCAATTAACTATGTCATGGTAATGAAACCTAAACTTAATTACTATTTTTATTAGAATTTAGTATCACTCCTTCTCTTGCTTGCAGATGAATGGCGGAACTCAACGCCACGCTTTGCCTTGCAACAGTTAATATACTTCCGTAGCCATTGCGTTGATTAATCAATATTATATGTGATTAATATTTTTATTCCTCGGGGTGGCTAGAGAATACGAGGCGCCAAACACTACGAGCTCTACATACTTCTTTCGTATCGTCCACTGTCATCAACACCTTTATGCATTGTCCTCCGGGTTGACCATTTCAGACTTCGTATGGCACTCTCAACTGCTTTCATACTAATTTCGCCATCGGTCACATCAAGACTCAGCGTTTTGCTGTTGCTTGAGATAGAGGCTTCATTCTTCATATTCCTCCTAAGCTTCTTATGCGATAATTCGACTCCAAGTTCCGACTCCTCAAGTGGTTTCCAGGCCACCTTTAAACACTTGCGTGTCCATAACTTGGCTTAAATAAGTAATACACTGATCTACTTTTCCTTCTGTTCGCTTCCATATCTACATGTGGCATATGTTTGTGGTATTATATTGAAATTTGAAACTGAAGATACTGGCGTATACGCCATTAATGAAAGTATTCTTATTATCCCCAACTTGAAGCGAACCCACAGCGGTCTTGGGTTGATTGCCTGATATATTCTCGCTGCACTAATCAATCGAGAAGGCAACAAGACACATACACGGTTCGTCGGCTCAGAAAATGACCTGTACTTACTAAATTAATCGTATCATTGGCATATAGCCTGGTCTCAGACACAGGATCTGGATGCTGTTTAGCATCCAGATCTCTATCATCCATCACATCTAATAATTAATTCTTCTTCTCTACCATCCCTCATCTTATTATCCACGAAACTTAAATAAGTTTCGTAAAAGTTAAGGAAAAAAGTGCCCCAACAGTAAGCCGTAGTATGGTGAACATAGAGAATGTAACTGCAAGACAATGCTGAAATGAAAGGCCAAGTTTTCTATAGACAATCTCCTAAAACTCATTCCCAAAAAAATATATAAATCAATGAAAAAAATGTTATTTAAAAAAAACAGAATATACGAAAGTAAAATGAATCTTTTCAAATAACAAAAAATATATATATTTATTTCTGTTAAACATAGACCTTACAAACAATAAAGCGACGACAACGATAACGCTAAATTGATTTGTGAAAAATTTAAATTTATTACGAACGATTTACATAAAACGAAGTCTATCATGTTTCTAACAATATTTTTTGACGATTTTAAAATAATAATATTGTTTTCTTTTAATTTATAAACCTATTAAAGGCAATGCTCGTCCATAAGTATAAATATTATTTTGTTTATCTTAATTTCGCAATCTCTATTATGTTTTTCTTATTTTCGCATCTTTTTTGTTTTTGGCAGAGTAGACTAACAAAAATTGGATAGCACATACATTATCCAAATTTTTATCGAGACCAGGCATCGTATAAACTATGTTAAATTGAAACCCATAAGCATCACGAGCGATCACAACAAAATAGAAAAAAATTAAATCAGCTTCACGCTGTATCCCGCACACAGCAGGGTAGGCAGAGGGAACTTAGTATTTAGACACTCCGTTCCCCACTTTGTGCCGAATTCTGGAGGCATTGTGTATTGAGTGGCAGAACTCATAGTAATAATATTTTATTATATTTTTTGTATTATACCACTTACTATCAGTACCTACACGGGCTAAGGTAGCTCATGACCTTTGACCTCGTATTGCTTAACTAGCGGAAACCTTGCCTAATTAAATTTTAGGTTAACTCAGCTCGGTAATTTGTATTTTACAGTACTTAGTTTCTAATGACGGATAACTAACTTTGAATATAAATCATTTAATGAAAATTTTATAATTGATTTAATATTATGTTAATAAAATGTAATTAAATGAGGCCAGTCGTAGCGCAGGGGCACAAAGTGTGACTGTAAAACCAACTGGTTGTAGGTTCGATCCCCACTCGAGGAGATGAAATATTTATTTAAATTTATATTTCCATTTCTTCGCTCTGGTGTCGAGGCAAAGCGCGGCGTTGAGTTCTGCCACGCAACACACAATGCCTCCAGAATTCGGCAGAAAGTGGGGAACGGAGTATCGTAACACAAGGTTTCCTCTGCCTACCCTGCTGTGCGGGATACAGCGTGAAGCTGACTTTTTTTCAAAAGTAATTAACAAATTTACTTACACATAACTTTCTACTACATATACATGCACTTTCCACATGCATTAAATATGATTTTTTAGCTGACAGTCGGAAGGATAGAAAAGACGTACGTCAAAAAAAATTACGATTGTATGTATTAAAAAAATACTACTACAGGCCAGAATAAAGCGCATTGAGCTGCTCTAAGCCCAGCAAGCTATTTCTTTTAATTAAAGCAAAATATAAGTAAAAAGAATTGTAAATAGTAAAAATAAATCTATTTAAAATGGGGCTTAAAAAGACATAAGTACTTTGTTATAACATTTCATGTAATCAAGTAGATTACGTTAGATAGTATATACACTTTGAGTGCGATACGTAATTAAGTTAACGGCACCTCGTTTAATTTTGAATGTATAATTTAGGTACGACATTGCCATGTTTGTTACCTAATCATGACAAAAATGTAGCATTTTTAAACATTTTTAAAGTGTTATTCCACACTTAGGAAAGAAAAATACTTATTTTGAAAACGTATAAAAATTTTAAAGTAACGGGACTCGACCCTCAGTGGTCAGAGCGCCTGGTCGGTCTCCAGGAGGCGCGGGTTCGAGTCCCGCTACGTTAAAAATTTTATATTATACATTTTCTAAATAAGTAAAAATGTAGCATTTTATTTATATTTTTAAGTGTTTAATCTTACTTAAATTAAACTTTGTTATTGTGAAGATAATATGTTGAGGTCAATCGTGGCACAAGTGTGTGATTATAAGCGCGACATGTAGTGAATTCGATTCCCATAGAAATATTTAATATTTTCATTTCTTCGCTCTGGTACTGAGGCAAAGTGCGGCGTTGAATTTTACCACTCAACACGGAATGCCTACAGAATTCATCGGAATGTCTTAACACTAGTTTCCTAGGTTAGGTAATATTATAAAAACTTTGGATTTTTTTTGTAAGCCAGTCGTGTCGTAGGAGGATAAGAGTGACTGCGTTGTGGGTTCGAGTCCCGCTCGAAAAAATCACCCGCTCTGGAAATGAGGAAACTGCGGCATTGAGTTCCATTACACAACAAGCAGCACCTCCAGAATTGGGCAGGAAGTGGGGAACGAAAATGTCCTAACGTGAAGGGAGTGTCTTAATACTAGGTTCCCAGATTCCCTCTACCTACCCTGCTATGTGCAGAATACTGCGCTAACGTGAACGGAGTGTCTTAACACTAGGTTCCCAGGTTCCCTCTACCTACCCTGCGATGTGCGGGATACAGCGTGAAGCTAAAAAAATATCATGTCATGAAATAATATAAGCAAATTTGAAGATGTAATAAATAATAAAAACGTAATAAATATGATACTAATAATTTATTGTATAAAACAATTGAAGTAAAACTAAGCTGTCTATCTAAATCTACTTTTAGAATGCCCAAGAGCATTCTTAGCCAGTGTTCAGTGAAAAATCAATATGCCGAGCTTATTCCCACCGGATGGAGTAATGCGTTTCGACATTATCTACTCAGCCCCTACAATAACTAACCCAGCCCTCAGGTACTGCCGGAATTCGGGCAATTTGAGTGTATATAACTAACTCACTTCGTCTCTAGAGGAAAATGAAATAAAAATGTATATATAAGTAATTAAATTGGAAGCAACAAGTAAACATTAAAAGTATTCAAAATTTAAATACTTTTCGCAATAATATAATATATAACTTGTGATTATAGAGAAATATCTTCTAACTTACTGGTATAATGTTAAAGATATATTGATATTTTTTTATAATATTTTTTTTTATTAGCTTCACGCTGTATCCCGCACACAGTAGGGTAGGCAGAAGGAACCTAGTGTTAAGACACTCCGTTCCCCACTTTCTGCCGAATTCTGGAGGCATTGCGTGTTGAGTGCCAGAACTCAACGCCGCGCTTAGCCTCGACACCAGAGCGAAGAAATGAAAATATAAATTTAAGTAAATATTTCATCTCCTCGAGTGGGGATCGAACCCACAACCAGTCAGTTTTACAGTTACACATTGTGCCGCTGCGCCACGACTGGCCTTTAAAGATATATTGGTATTTTTTTTATAATATAATAAAATAATAAAGCTTATTTTGTTTAAACCTCAATTGTTAGTAATTATCGTTACAGGAAATCTATATATAACCGAAAATGTGCTCACATTTGATAGAAAGTTTAGATAGAGCACTCTGCTTAATTAAATTTTCGAACGTATCACATGTAGATATTAATCCGAATAAACTATTGAGGTTCTCTGTACCAACTTGTTTTGGAGATATTATTAAAGTTTATCTGTCTAGTACAGAGTATTTGATATAAGCAGAGTGAAATTTATGAGAATTTCTCAATATTCATGGAGGAATATCGCGAATGCTCGCCTCCCACGAGGCCGAGCTGGCGCGTCGTTGTTAATACATTCCGCAAAACAGGGAGGTAGAAACAAACCACAAATCTATTTGAATTCTCTCTATTTCTGTGGAATCCTCTACTATGTTCTAGTAAATATTGTCATATGTATAATTCTCTTATTTGATAACAATTAATTGTATAATATATATGTTTCTGGCATATTTATGTTTAATCAAATTAAAATAATAGGTACTGTATATACTATAGATACCATATAAGAAATTGTGCTCGATCCTTTAAATAACAAACTAAAAGGTTATATAAGTAACATATTCAGTTAAACTATTAATTAAGTTATTATAAGTATTTTTTTTCTGGCATTAAATATCCATATTTACATTAATATTAGAATTTTACGATTGAAAGTGTAGTCTCAGGAGCTACTGGTTCGATTATGAAATGTAGGATGATGTAAAATATATACAGTCAATCTAAATAACTTTGACAGATACGAGCGATATTTTACACTATTAATTTATTAATTAAAAAATAAATATAATTAATTTATTAATTAAATTATTTTATTTAATATGTTAAATAAGTCTATAGTATTGAATCATACGGAAAAATTATCGAAACTAGTTCGGAGGTCCCACTGTCAATGTCACCCAAAGAACGAAAATTACCTTGACTTAAATACATTTATTGTAATTAATTGCAAGAAGAATATTGAAAATATATTGATACTATGAAAAATTTTACTAAAAAAAATGTATTTAGCTTCACGCTGTATCCCGCACACAACAGAGTAAGCAGAGGGAACCAAGTGTTAAGACAATCTATTCCCCACTTTCCGCCGAATTCTGGAGGCATTGTGTGTTGAGTGCCGGAACTCAACGCCGTGCTTTGCCTGGACACCAGAGCGAAGAAGTGAAAATATAAATTTAAATAAGTATTTAATTTCCTTGAGTGTGGATTGTACCCACAACCAGCCGCGTTTACAGTCACACTCTTTACTTTACTTTACTTATATTTATACTTTAAATAAATAATGAATAAATTAAAATAAACATACTTTAAAATAATTTATAAATAACTTATAGTATTTGTCGTAGTGACAAAACTGGGACCTCGCCCGGCGACGGAAACTATTTTAGAGCCAACGCCTGCACCGCCACCGGCCCAACCGCCGCCGACCACGCAACCTGCCAAAACTGAACGGTACTGTCTAATATTATAATCGATAATTATGTAAATATTACTTTTATTTGATATCTATGGTCTTTACGATTGTTAACATATTAAATTAAATTTGTTTAATATATAGAGCCCACACGAGACCACAAAACACTGTAGTATTCGAAACGTCGTTGATCAATTCTATATAATGTACGACTAATTTAGAATTGGATAAATAGTTTCAATTCAACTATTATTTTCTATAAATTTATAATATTGTTTTTTTCTACCTTGCCTATATATTTTTTTGGTTCTTTATTTCATTCAGTACGACCATTCTATTTTTTTTTAATATAGATAAAACTTTTAGGTATAAATATAGTTTCGATAAATTCCTTATAATCGTCAAATATTTTATAATATTACATGCCAATTTCATATTGCATTAAAATATAGAGAGGCAGGCAAGGCGCCGTCACGTGCTGGCGCTTGTCGCGTGTGTTTAAAAGCACTGAAGCCGGGTGAAGTGTTCCACGTGTGTAACGGCTGTCAACATCGAGTTTGCGAGGATTGCTCATCATATTCCAAACCTGCCAGTGACGAGGAGGCGGTAAGATGACTATAGAAATAGTTTAAAATTATATATAGAAATGATTTAAAAGTTAAAAAATTTATACCTTATATTGTATAGGTGTGTATTGAAAAGTAATATTAGTATGGATAAATAAATTTATAATATTTCTCAAAGCTAGCTATTACTAAAAAAATACACTCGAACATATTTTTAAAGTGAGCGTTTTGATAGAATTCGTGGCGATGCTCCGTCTGCCGTCGTAAAGCTGCACCTAGACTCCCTCCGGCCGCGCAGGACAGTACAGACTCGCTTCTCGAGGTGCCCGTGTTGGAGGCTTTACAACGTCGCCATTCCGAAGCACGGCTTGGCAGTGGAGGCTCCAGCAGCGCCCTCGCCCCGCCACGCTCGCCGGAACTGCGACGACACTCTGATGTTTCGCCTGCATCACTCAAAGAATTAGAAAAGGTAATGTTTGTTTTTCCTTCATGTAGGCTTATGCTGAATGATAATATTATCAAGACTAAAATCAAATGTAAATTGTCAATTTTATTTATGCTTATGGAACGGAACTTACGGAACAGCATTTGGAAATTACATTTACTACCTAATATAAGTATACATATATAAGTTTATCTTAAAAGCTAATACTGTAAACAGGATTCATTTTGATTTATTTGTCTTGTTTCTACTTTCCGAAGTTGGTGCTTTAACCCCCTGTGGCCTTTAGGCCACAAAGGCTCGTCATTCACGCGTACCCTTTTTGTATAATCATATAATTATATTATCTATATTTAAATGACCTCATAATCATCATTCATTATAATCAACAACATCATGAATTTATCTTTAACCACGCTGCCATTGCGGCAGTTAAAGGGTGGCGGCAGTGTGACTCCAAATACAGAGTCGCGCCGGCCGAGCACGGCCACGCCTGTCCGACGCCGGTCGGTGCGCGCGCCCGCCCCTCGCCAGCGGTCTGTAGATGAAGACCAGAATGCTTCGTCGCCAGCACTCAATGCACCGCCGCCGATGTCTAGAAGGTAAGGCAACTGTAGCTCCTCTGGTGTTACACGAGGTCGTGGGCGTCAGTAATCATTTATCATCAGGTGACTTGTACGCTCGTTAGCCTTTATATAAATATTTTTTCCTCGTCATAACAGTACAATATAATGACAACCATTTTTTCCACAAAATTGTTACAACACACAAAACAGCTTAATGCAGTATTAATAGGTAAAATTTTCAATTTTATATTTACACTTCAAATGTTAATTGGTTACCCTGCTACGGTTAATTGGATATTAAAATATTTTGACAAAGAAACTTAAATATTTTTTATAACTTATAAAGCTTCAAATACCGAACCTTAAAATATCTGTCTTTATTCAAATATTTTCATAGCAGACTTATTTAAGATCGCCAAAGTTAGTCAACGTTAGAGCCGTTCATAAAATTGGAACGACTTGTCCCATTTTACGAACTCAACACCGAAAAGCACTCATTGCTAAATAACTGTCAAGTTTTATGTTTCATTTAACAGCAAATAAAATAGTAGTATTTAAAAAATAATATACTTATTAATTTACATAAATATATTATATACCTATATATACGAGTACTTACATAAATATTTAGGACGGTCGTGGCGCAGGGGCACAATGCATGACTGTAAACGCGACTGGTTGTAGGTTCGAACCCCACTCGAGGAAATGAAATATTTATTTAAATTCATATTTCCATTTCTTCGCTCTGGTGTCGCGCGGCGCGGCGCTGAGTTCCGCCACTCAGCACACAATGCCTCCAGAACTCGGCGGCGAAAATGGGGAACGGAGTGTCTTAACACTAGTTCCCTCTGCCTACCCTGCTGTGTGCGGGATACAGCATGAAGCCGATTTAATATTTTGATCAAGTCAAGTACAAACCGAAATACTTTCCGATTTACTTATACTTATATTGACTCATCATAATATTATAACATTTTTTGTAAATGTATATTTACATAAAAAATACATATACATACAATATATATATATATATATATATATATATATATATATATATATATATATATATATATATATATATATATATATATATATATATA
>JAATLQ010019088.1:0-37888 GCA_013421005.1 Heliconius erato x Heliconius himera
TGGTGAAATTTTCAAGTAAATCGGTTCAGTAGTTTCAGAGAAAAATGCGGACAACAATATGTCGACAGACAGACAGACAGACAGACAGACAGACAGACAGACAGACAGACAGACAAGAAATTCAAAAAAAATATTTTTGCTTTCTATTAGTCTTTTTAAGTATCCCTCTATCCATTTCAGTCAAAATTACTAAATGTACAGACAAAATATTTTTACTGTCTTATTATATATAGAGATAATTTTGATTTCTCCTCTCCAGTAGACAAAGAATAGTGCTTAGTTCTATCACATAACATATAATGAAATCTGAAAATTGTATAAAAGGTTAGAAACAGACCATCTTAACAATAGTTTTTTAATACTGTAAGCAGTGGCCTTCAGTGCAATATGGGTAAAAGTGTGAAGCTGTTTTTTTTTTTTAAAAAATACTTTGAAGTAGAATCATGTGATATAGATAGCTGGTTTTAATATTTTTGTATTTTGTAAAATTTTACATAAAATTATTTGTTATAAATATTTTAAGGTGTTAATGGTGTATTATTATATAATTTATATTAAAATAAATATATTATTTATTTGAACATTTTATTTTTTGTCCATTGGCACTATTATAATGGATTTTCTTAAGTCTGAAAAATCAAAATACTTTTTATATTTTTAGCTTATACATAACACACAGTATAAAATATAATAGATTTAGAAACAAAAAAATTCTAACTCCCACTTCTTGTCCAGTAACAATCTAATGTTTATACATTTCTATTTTCTATATACTTTTCTATCCTTACTGTGTAATTAATACTAAAACCATAAAAGAAGAAATCAATTTATTAAATAATACGAAAATAACCTGATATATATCTGCTAGATCTCTCCCTAAATGACATGGTTAAACCTGAAAATTTTAATATAATTATTATTATATACTAAAGACCACTGCGCCTTCGCCCACCAGAACTACACAAATATTCATTTACCAATTCGAATTATTATTGGGTTCTATTTGTCCAACTAAATATTTTATACTAATATAACTTTTACTTCAGAATCATCAACACTAAATGTTAAAGCTCCTGTAACAAAACAGCAGAGCGTAGAGTTCTGCTACTCAGTTCAGCATAAATTGCCTCAAAATTTGGATGGGAAGTGAACAGTGTTTAGCATAGCACTAGGTTCTACTTACCTCCCCTGCTACGAAAAAGGAAATAGTGTAAAGGTAAAGTTTTAAAAAATACAATTTTTACCTTTTTGCTTAGATGGATGTCGTTGTTTATTCTGTGACACATTTAAAGAAATTTTATTAGGTTTTATTTTTTTTATATTATTCTTATGAGATGGTTTTTGGCACATTTCACTTCTCATTTCGATTGCCTTAAAATTGTTTATAAATATAATTTAAATAGTAATTTTGATTAGTCAATGTCTACGCATTAAAGTGTTTTAAATAAAAAAAGTTTGAAATTTTTGACTATTTGTTTGTTATTCCGTCTACGACAAGTGGATGGATGTACGTGCTATACAAAAATTACTCAATCTTCCTTAGCTATCAAATATGAATAAAATATAGCTCTAATCGTATTAATACCATTTTTGACTAAATGAATCTCAAAAAATAAATAAAAAAAATATACTTCAGTAGCTGTATCTCTTTCTCTGTTTGTTTCTGTTGCTAATCTATCATCCTCCAACAAATGTTTCGATACTATATTGTTAAGTATGTTAGTAATCATTATATTAAGCTTGCTGTTATTATATTCTATTAGCAATTGTTTGAAAAGTATCAAAATTGTAGGTAAATGTTCAGTTATTTCAGTTTTCCTTTCCAAACTGCTACAGTTGTTTAATAAATCAAGGTACATGTAAATCTCATCAAAATTCATATATTGACGACCATGATATAAATCTTTAACCAATTTTGGCCCTATTCCTGCAATATTTCCTTTATTTGTATATCATTTTAAGATTGTATTATAAACTAAGTATTTTGGAATATTTATTTTTACATACGTTTATAATATACAATTTATATTTTATTTTACAAAATAGAGCCGTGTAGATTTGTTTAGTCAGTGTATTCCGGAACAATCTTTGGCCTTTTAATTTTAATTATTTCCTTTGGATAAAAATGACAACTTTTGCATTTAGTAAATGTATTTTGAGCTCTCGAAATTAAATTCTTCTTATTACCTTCATATACAGACTTGGAGAAGCATGCTATTGGATAAGTTTTTGCAAAGTTTGGTATAAGCAAATTTAATGTTGCGTTTAAAGAATCGACAATATCAATTTCAAGGCATGACGCTTTTTTTCTTAAGACTTTCCGTATGTCGTTTGTTATTTTAGAATTATACGTTAAATATTTTCTTCCCTGTTCAATTCCAGCAAGTTTATATAAAAAACCTGCAGCCAGATTCTGGAAATATAAATCACAAGAAAATTCTAAAATCTCTATATTGGTTATGAATTATGATGTAGAGAAAGAGTATCAGCTTCACGCTGTATCCCGGGTACTGCAGGGTAGACAGAGGGAACCCAGTGTTAAGACAAGCCGTTCCCCACTCTCTTCCGAATTCTGGAGGCATTACGTGTTGAGTCCTAAAATGTTTAATTGTCCCAAATTCCACTATAATAATCTTAATATTGCAGATTTTCAATAAATTTATTTATTATTTTCGACCCTGTGTGTTAGTGTTAATAAGAGTAAAGAACATCGGTATAATATAAAAAATCACTAACCTGCGTAACATAATTTCCGTAGTATTTATATTTACAAGGCCAAGATATACAAGTGGTTACTATGGAGTGCTCATCAAACACATTACAAATATCGGCGTGTGCGCATCCTTGTACAATTTCTAGCTTTTCATTTCTTCGTGATTGCATTAATCCCTATAAAGTTTACATTTGGAGATCAGACTTTTTTACGCTGGCGCAAAAGTATTTTTTTTATTCTTTAATGTGTTTAGTCATTCCTTTACTTTCTTCCCTTAAACTATTTTTAGATATTTAACACAGTTAACGATCACAGACTTTATAATAATTATCTTCACAGTGACAAAAATGGGAGAAGGCGGTGTAGAAGTGGCCTCACAAGTAAAAAAAGCAAAAAGGCAGCCTTTTCTTAACCAGAAGGTGAACTAAAGTGAATTTTGGGTACGGCCAGCCGAGTGTATATAAATGGAAGCATGTGCTAATATAAAAATGCTTCGTTGATGTACAATTCACCGGTCTAAATTAGTCCATACTTTGCCACATCATGTTAACCAGTCATATTTAAAATATTTTGTTCATAATGTTCATATAACTCACTTCATACAGAAACATAAGAGCATTTTTTGTATAACAACCTCCTATGTATAGAAATTTTCTCAAAATGCGTATATTTTTTATTATTTCACCAAGGTTATTGGTAGTGTATTTGTCATCTTCATTAAAATATATGACAAAATCGTTATAATCGGGATGATTTAAACACTGGCATTTCCTTGTTAGCCTTTTGTATACCGAGCAATCATCATGATCATCCTGAAAAAATATAAAATAAGCTTTTTAAGAAATTATTAATGTAAAATATTTTCATATTTTTTAATTTTTAGAGCAGATAATTATTATGTTAACTACTTTACCCTTATAATAATTGCATCTAATTTTCTAGTATGACTTTCTAATCTTTTCAAATCGGCGACAGCTGAAGTAATGGGCCTTAATTCCTACAAGACAATCATATCTGAATGAAAAAAATCATGCATCTACTTATATTTATATAAGAAACATAATTAATAAGCTTTTTACATTATGCTGACTATCAAATTCATTAATGTTTTCAAATTTTGGAATTTCATCAAAAATAATATTTTTTGATTGTACTTTTGACTGTATTTCATGTAGTACACCTAGTAGCTGCTTCGTACTGTCCTTTAATCTCAGGAATGTATTCTGAAAAGGGGAAAGGCATAATAAAGAATAGACCTAACAATTTATAATGCTTTTTGTAAAAGTTATAACATACATGTAAGACTATCAATAATATTACAATATATCATGGTTACCCTAATAACGTATTTACTCAACACAAAATCGATGAACTTAAGTGTACTAGTACTTTAAAAAAATATATAAATACCAAATTCACATTATAATATGGTTCTTTATTATTATTACAGTCTTCATTAATTACTTCTTTCGATAAAATTCCTTTAGCATTGAAATCTGCTTGCGGCGTGTGAATTGAGTTGAGACTTATAAGCTCTTTTAATCTTTTTTTTACCCACGCATCAGAGTTTTTATTATTAATATCCGTCAATGAATTGTTATTAGATGGATTATATTTTACAAATAAAGCATTTTCCATTTTCTTTGGAATTAACTTAATATTTGTAAATAATTAATGTTGTAAATACTATTGTTTTATCATGTTGGAATTACTGGTACGTCTTTTGTCATATAAAAAAAATATTAGTACAATTCTTTTTATTTGATAATATTAACATTTAATATTTTTTTATACATTTTTTAATTTCGTGATAAGTACGTTACTAATATGTATGTCTATTTATGTTTTGGCTGACATCTTTCACTCCAAATTCTTTGAATATCATATTATATACTCTTTACTCCTATTGGTAATAAATATCTATATATTTTTAAAGCATAAATTATAATGTTAGAATGCTTGCTATGTTATACTACTAGACTAGATCAGTATTTCGCCGTTCGCTTCACGCAAGTACGTACATAGTGGAAACATTTCACTTTTAGTGGTAGAAATCAATATAACAACCAAAAATTTCTCTATCTTATCTATCTAATCGAAACAATTCGAGAAACAACTGGGAACAGTTAGAATAAAAATTGTACATAAATTAGGTCTTTGATAGTATTAGTATATCTAATATCCTCGCACTCTGGTCATCAAGTAAAACAGAAATCAGTGATAGTCAACACGGAAGGGCGTAATCGTAGTAATTTCTGGAGTTTTCTCTGACTACCTATTCTACTTAAATTTCAGTCTTGACAATTATCATGTTTCTTTGGATCTATTTTTAGAAATGGTATCAATATACTAAAAGGTTCAAATAAGGTCAGTTTTACTAATTTCCTTAATATTACCGATACAGCAGCATACAGTACCATACTCTAGATCAGTGATTCTCAACCACTGTGCCGCGTCACTTTTGTGTGCCGCCAAATTTTGCAAATATATAAATAATAATGTTAATATTATTAAAATATATCATTTAAAAAGAAAAATATTTTTAATATGAATATATATTTAAACCCACAAAAAAATAAATTCGTATATGTATTCAAAATTTTTGTCATAAACTATTTATGCAGTGTGTTGTAGTAAATAATTTTTATCTTTTTCTTTGTGTGCCGCCAAATTACGAAATCGTTAAATATGTGCCGCAATAAAAAAAAAGGGAATCATTGCTCTAGATCAGGGGTTCCCAACCTTTTCTTGATCAAGGACCACTTTTATATCATTCTTGGTAGCAGGGACCACTATACATGTAGGTATAATAAAAATTTACTGTCATGATCAAACAGAAACTTCGCCTCACCATCCCCAGTCATAAAATGAAAATCGTTCGCGGACCATATTAAGGCCTCTGCGGACCACCAGTGGTCCGCGGACCACTGGTTGGGAACCACTGCTCTAGATACTGGTAAGCTGGTCGTCAAAGGTAATTGACATTTTGAAAGTTTTTTGTACAACGGTTTTAGTTAATAAATCTACTATTAAAATAGTAGATTCCTTTTAATTTAAAGAATAAAATTCTCTTCATAATGAATACAGAAGAAATTAAAATGAAATATGCTTATATGTTTAAGTATGTGTTTTGTATAGGAAAAATTGTTATTTTAACTACATTGGATTATGTTGTAAAATGCTGTTTTTAATATTTCTGTTCATATTCTTTGAACTTTGAACCGGATCATTACCACCCCCGGCATTTAAAACCGGCATTAAGTAGTGGCTTTATGCCATAGCGTTTCGCATCAGGTAATGCCGGGCTCCGGCGCCCAATCCACCGGCCATAGGCCGGTAAAGCACCTGTAGCTCCTTTGGCGTTGCACGGGGTCGTGGGCGACGGTAATCACTTACCATCAGGTGACCCGAACGCTCGTTTGTCTTGTCTTTTCCATAAAAAAAAGAAATAAATTTGGAGCATTGGTAGGCACAATTATGATTTTAATTTATAAATGTCAACGAAATTTTTCTACTTGGGGTGAATTGAGATGCAAGAGAGATATGTAATATAGGATAGAAACAATTTAAACTTCTGTAATTTTAATCTGAATTCCATTTTTGCAAAAAAAAAATATTACTAGACTCCTATTTATTTTTGTTTCAATAATTTAAAGAAACAATTTCTTCGGCTGTGATGTTTACGAATTCCATATTTTTTTCAATTAAGCAGAATGTTACGTACTAAGTATTGGTATGAATAATATTTCACATTCTTAATACACTATTTATTACGTCTATAGACTATTTTGATGACAAGATTTTTTCCCTTGGTAAGGCAATAATTTTGACGCAAAGATGGCTGATTATAAAAAAAAACTATTATTATAATTATAATACTTTTAGAAAATTGATTTTTTATTTAATTACTATATAACACTTTTTACTGTGTGGTCTATGTTAAACCAGTATTAATTCATACTTCCACATCATTTTCTTTTATTTTTAAAATTATGAGCATTGATACAATGCAGCTTGAATTATAAAATAATTTCTATCCACCCCATTTAACAGTAAATTAAATCTGATTAATCTCAAAAATGTAATCTGTTGTCTTCAATTATTGACATCTGACATCTGGTAGTGCTTTTATAAACAAACAACTAATTGTTTAAAATTCACATAAATCGATGAAAATATATTTATAAATTAATTTTAAATTAAAGACCTATTATGAACACATACAGAAACAAAACACACTGCGACAGTCCTATTGATTCTGATAATGATTGGACTAATTCGTCAGATGATTCAAAATATTCGGAATCAGACAGGTTCTATTATTTAATTATGATAATGTAAACGGTTCTACTTTATAGTAAATAATAATTATATTTCTTTTACAGTTCTGTTCCTGAATGGGATTCTGATGTGGGTGAAGATGGAGAGCTCGTTTTTATAAAGTTACAAGCTAATAATGAAAATATAGATGATTCTAAGGCACCGTTACTAGAAAATTGTCAAACATTTAAGCTAAGAAGTGATTTTAAGAGAACGTCCACACGTCGTTCTACGAAAGGCATGTTATTTTTAAATTGAACTATTCTGTCGGATTAATAGCGTATATTTAATGTTATACATTTTTGGAAACCCGACGTTTCGAACGCTTTGGAGTAGTCCGTGGTCACGAGTAGACTGAGGTGGCGTTCATCTGTCAGTTGACATAATTTTTGACATAATATATCAAACTACCACACACAATTTCTTGATTGCCTCGCATACGCACAGTAGACAATGCACAGCGAGGAGACATCTCTATGCAAAGCCTTGCACAGATCAATGATTCGAATGGCTCTATGTTGAATGTGATCAAATGGTTCTAAATTTTCTGTGGTGGACCCCTTCCTTTGGGGATTCGGGTTACGACTTACCTCAATATGTCAATCTCTTCGGAGCATTTGGTCAATCTAGCTATTACTGGAGCTTTGCCTGCTGCGCAATGCAATGTTTGGTTACAGTGATTCCATAAATGTATTGGAGTTTTTCATGGGCTAATACATACTGAGAATCAAGACAGTAGATAGGAACCTGGAGCTAGTCCATGATATCCTTGTCTTCTTTCAGATTTTGCAACTAAATAGCAACACAGTTTTATTATTTCATTTTGTAAATTTTTGTTTAATTAATGTTTATTATGTTATTTTTTTATTTTATGGCTCAGAAATATTTTTGTGATAGTGACTTTTAAGGTCAGTCAATGTCATCAGTATTTTAATATAATTATTTTTTAGGTAAAATATTTAAAGTATTAAAGACTCGCAAAGCAAAGAATAAAGACATTAACAATGAAAAGAAAAAAGAAATTGAAGACAACAATAAATTTGTTGTCATTCAGGTAATCATTTTTAAATATATTTTATTTACTATTAATTATTACTTTTTAATTTATTTAAAATTAAAAAGTCTGACTGTAAACATGATTTTTAAATTAAAAAAAAATAAAATTAAAAATGCACTTATTTATATTACTTTTACAGGTCAGCAAAAACATGATATTTAATAGTGAAAAAAATTGCCAAATAGAAAAACTATTTGGTATAAGTTTAGATACACATTCAGATGGAAAAACTTTAGTTGTGTCTGAATTTTTGCCTGAGGCAAAGGCATTGTACACACCAAAAGTAAAGGCAGGATTTTATTTACTAAAAATAAATGGAATTGATGTAACTTCGTATAACATCAATGGAGTACTTCAAAGAGTAATTGAAGATGTTGAAAGTCCTAAACTAAAATTTCAAGTTGTAAATGAAGGAATCAATTTCCATATAGAAAAATTATTACTGCTGAAAAATAGTCCAGAAAATTCTATAATTCAAATGTTAAAAGATGCAATGTGTTCTGTACTTTATATATGTGGCAATGATACAGAATATCAAAGTAATGATGACAAAGGAGTTTTATATTGCTTTCCGAGGCCATTCAATCAAAATTTTCTATATAATACGAGAGGTGCCTTTCTAACTCTCAATCATTTAGCTCCCAAATCTTTAGGTACAAGTGAACCTATTGTATCAACAGTTTTACATAAAAACAAACTGATAAATATTACATATGCATCTCATAACAATGATTTGCTTTTAATTTCCTTACCAAATGGTAAAATAGATGTATTTGGTGCTAAAAGAGTGATATATGAAATAGTTAAAGTATTAGAGTTCTTATATGGATCTTTAAAGACATGTTTCACTAAACCCAACAATGTTGATAAATTGGATGGTTTATTTTGTCGTGTTTTTGTAATTTTGATATTTGGTAATAAACTAAATGGTAAAAACTATGACAATAACCAACAAAGTGTGTATTTTGAAGATATGTTAGCAGCACAATGTGTATCTTTGCCTTTAGAAGTAAAAATTCAAGTGGATGATGCTATCACGGAGTTGGAAGCTGCCGATTATAGAGAATGGGTACGTTTTTTTTTATTATTAATGAAGTTCAGAATTTTAAGTGTTAACAGGATGTAGTACAGTGGTACTACCATGACGTAAAAGGGTAACCCTTTCCTAAATTTTTCAAATATTTTCAAATTCTCTTTGTTTAATCCTTTTAGTTGCGTAAATGCGTACAGATAAAAATAATACAATTGTAAAAGGCTGGCTTTTATATAATTCTAAAATACTTAATTAAAAAAAAAACAAAGATTTTGCCTTACCAGAGTGAATATTTAACTTGCTTATGTAGAAACCAAATCCAAACTATTCCACTGTGCCACAGTGGCCTCAATAACTTTTTTTTTTTCAAAAATTAGACAGATGATGTCGAAAATTTCCAAAGGCTGTACACAGTGATCGGAGCTTGTTTATATTATTCTGGACATTTATTAAGTTCACATTTACAAGATGAAGATTTGAAAGAAATTAATGCTTATTTGAAATTAAATGGTATTTTGAAGTTGAGTGTGGAAAGAGAAATTGAGAAGTTAGTAATTTGGAAAGAAGTTTTCATTAATGAACACAGAAACTATGCAAATCATGGAAGCGAATACAGGTATTTATATTTATTTTGAAATTGATTTAAGAAAGTTTAATTTATGAGGCCATTGTGGCGCAGTGGCACAGCGTGTAACTTTATACGCGTCTTTTGTGGATTATATTTCAATTAGTAACAAGACAAACCGCAGCGTTGAATTTCGCCATTCAACACGTAACGTCTCGAAAATTAGGCGGGAAGTAGGAAAGGTTGTGTCTTAACACTAAGTTCCTTCTGCCTATTATATGCGGGATTCAAAGTGAAAACTTCCAAAAGCTGAATAAAAAACAAAGTGCAATATTAGTGATTTATATTCCTACAAATTTTATAACAATATATGTAACTGTCATCTATACAGAGTGGAAGCGTCTGCGATCCTTTTATTAGAGCAGCATATAGGGCAAAATATTTAAAACCGTTAAAACAAATATCAAGATTCGTCAACAGTTTAGACATACGTTTATTCACGTGAACACTGCCACTTTTCATTCTAAAAAAACATATCAGAATAAGTAAAAGATATCTCTCGTTCTATTTTACACAGTTACCTATTTTCCATAATAAGCTTAAACAACGTTCAATTTCACCGCCAACACTGTGCGTCATTCTTTACATTCTATTTTACAATGATAATTTTATTAAATATTTTGTTTGATTTTTTTTCATTTTTGGCAAAATCTCTTTTGTTTTAATTGTATTAGGCTTTTATAGAGTAGTTAAAACTGTTATCTCATTTAAAGTGAAGATGACAAGAACACTCTGTATATTACAACATGTTAAAATATTTCTTAATTACATGCTTAAATGGATATAACTTTAATGTAAGTATAAAATATTAATGCCAAAAGGTTTTTTGTTATCAATACATATAATAATAAAAGAAAGATATACCCATCGTACGTGTAATTGGGTCTCATTGTGAATGCGATATTTCCCACTTGTTGAAATTAATTATTTTCATTTCGCTGCTTTGGTAACAAGACAACGCGGCGTTGAGTTCTGCCACTCAACGCACAATATCCTGAGTTCAAACGGAAACTAGAGAGTGAAGTTATCTAGTCGTCGTCGTCCCAAACTTCTGAAATAGCATCTAACATTGCCCGCCTTTAAAAGTTCCTTTTTCTTTTTTATTTGTATTGAAGTTATATTTAAAAATAGTCTGTTTTGATAGCATAAGGAATGCTATCGAAATAGTTGTTTATTAAATAATTATTCATAATTAAAATTATAAATGTTATAAATAAGTCCTCCGCCGCGCTCAAAACTTGACTATCTTGGCATTATTTTTAGTGTATTTAGGTTTGCTAATGGCTATTAGGTACATTTTAAAAATTAAATATATAAATTAAATTAAAATATTTTTCTAAATAAACATAGCTACATTAAAATTTGTTTTCTTATTCAGAATTCCTGACGGCCGTTGGTTTATTCTTGTTGTAGGAAAAGGACATTTCATACTTGCGACCCTCATGGAAGCTGGAGGATGTACAGAAGATGTACGTAATATGTATAATAATTAAATTAATTTAAAAAACTTAGCTGTAAACACATGACCATTAACATGACGATTGTGGATTACATTTCTTATGAACTATAACAAGACAAAGCGCGGCGTCAAGTTCTCCGGCTCAACACATAATGTCTCGAAAATTAGTATATATGTGGGAATCGGATTGCTTTAACACTAGGTTCTCTCTGCCTACCTTGATGTATACAGGAGCATGAAGAAGCTAGCCTTTTAAGATTATTGTTTTTAAGAATTTAACCACAAATATATAGCATTCAGATTTTTCCCTGAACTGGTACTATCAGTAGATGCTAGCTGCCAAATTTCATAATTCTAGGTCAATCGGAAGTACCTAAGGAATCATTAATTTTGATTGCCCTTTATTGTGTCGAAATACGCATTTTGTGCGATATAAACGGCCATATCATTATTTTAAGTACTTGTATAAAGACGATTTTTTCAGGAAATCATGGTGCTGTAGATTTGAGTATATGGTTTGAATTTCAACTTGATATTTCCAAGCGTTCTTGAGATAAAGAGATAAAGGCTTTTGACAGACAGACAGACAGACAAAAACGGACAACGAGGTGATCTTATAAGGGTTCCTTTTTTCGTAAAAGGTATGGGACCCTAATTAAGCTTCAATTATTTAATATAACAGGATAATAGAGGCAAGCATCCCACACCTTAGCCGTTCACTGAATACAGTTTTCGTTATATATTACAGGCTGTAGGAATAACTCCGCCCTCACCATTTTATGTTGAAGAGTGTGAAAGTTGTTTAGAACTGTTATTTGATGTTGGATTACACAAATATTTACAATCTTGGTTCTCATCTAACACTCAGCCTCAAGTTGAAACTAATCCGGAATATTTAACCAAGTATGGGAAAAAAATAAGAGATAATATTTGTAAGTGAATTTTATGGTTGTTTACTTAACCTTGGCTAAAACTGAATTGCGCCATGATAGCGTTCTCCTTTATTTATTCAATCATGAAATGAATAGCTCTAATATAATAATTAAAATTTTGTTTATAGAGATCGTCATTCGGTTCCCATTCCTTAGAATTAATGATTTTTATGGGCTTTATTTCCTCGTTCTGGTAACATAAACCGAAGCGGTGAGTCAATAGACAATGGCTTAAAGATTAGGCGTAAAGTGAAGGCTCGAGTTTCTTAATATCATTTTCCCTTTGCTTAACAACTTAAATACGACATACGGCGTAAAGCTGTGTATAAAATATATTATTACATTTTTATTACAGCTACCAAAGAAATAAAAACTTCATCAATGAAACCATCAAAATCACAACAGGATATAAAAAGGCGCCACAATTCAACAGAGCAAATAAACGACAAAATGGCGTCTATTGATAATTCAGTAAATAATTATCACAGTACAAGTCAACATAATTTATACGCACAATGGTATAATGGACCGCAAAAACAATATCGCCATTCAAGTATTGATATTAGTTATTCAGAGGACTCGGGTAGTTTGAAAAGTAATAGGTAATATATTTTTATGATATTAGTGTTAAGAGACTCCATTCCTCGGTATCTAAATTTTTACATTGCGTGTTGAGTAGTGAAACTCTACACTGTGCTTTATGTTGTTAACAGAGCAGTATAATAGAAATGAAACATACCCCTAAATGTTAAGTTCTGAAGAATATCATTAAATCAGCTTCACGCTGTATCCCGCACAGAGCAGGGTAGGCAGAAGGAATCTAGTGTTAAGACACTCCATTCACCACTCTTCGCCGAATTTTTGCATTTTTTTTTTGCATTTGCATGGCATTGAGTGTTGAGGGGTGGAACTCAACGCTGCGCTTTGCCTCGACACCAGAGCAAAGAAATGATAATATACATTGCTTTTTGAGCTGCGGAACTCAACGACGGACTTTTACCTTGGTGCCATAGCGCAGAAATGAAAATATTAATAAATAATCTATATAATTTTTTTAGTGAAATAAGTGACGATAGAATAGTCGGGAGAAGAGCTGATAGAGAACTAAAAAACCGACGAGATTCTTCAGGATCTGACTCCGATTGGGATAAACAGGTAACAAAACCATTTATATATTTTCCTAATATATATATGCACATCGGATGTATATTGGAGCGATCGCTAGGACTACTATTTACATACTAGCCTCTGTATACGAGTAGACACGAAGTTGCCGCTGTCTGTCTCCGATATATAATAAGCTGGTCAAGTGCAAGTCAGTCTCGTCAACTGAGGGTTCCGTACCATTGTTATGTTCGTAGGTCAATCGCAAGTACAACTTATAATATAATAAAATTATAAAAAAAAAAACCGACTTCAACCGCATTTCAAAATCAGAACCTAACCAAACCATCATCAAACTACCTTTAAAGTGTATCCTTTCCAATAAAAAAGATCCATCCATCCATCTTGGCGTAATATTGAGTTATTCGTACATTTGTCGCGCACATACCTAATGCAAATAATGCTTATATGATTTTCTTGTGGCGCCAAACAAGAAGTACCAGGTTTCAAATAAAAAATAGAATCATCAAAATCGGTTCATCCAGTCAAACGTTCTGAAGTAACAAACAAAAAAAAATCAATCGGATTGATAACATCCTCATTTTACAGAAGTCGCTTAAAAACTTAACAAACATCATTTGGCGAGCGTATGCATTAACGTTGTACGAAATAAACTACAAGTATATGTTATTTTTTTGTGTGATAATATTCGACTTTTTCTGTATTTATACTGTAACCTGTCACTTCTTGCCGAATTTCATAATTCAAGGTCAATAGGAACACTAGGTTCATTTGTTGGGTGGCGAATTTCATATTTTAAGTTTTTTTAAGTTTAATTTCTTCTATTCACTTAAGAAATGTAAACCTAGATTTTTCATAGTAATTTCAGCTTGATATCTCCACACGGTCCTGAGATTCTCATGAGAGACAAATGATCTTGACAGATAGACAGACCAGACGGACAACAATGTGATTCTATTCTGTAGGCACTGTATTTTTTTCTTTCTTTTCTTTTGAGGTACGGAACCCTAAAAATAAGTTAATGTAATTTTTTCAATATAATGAAATAGTAAAACGATGTTCTTCAAAGAGTTGTAAAGTTCTATCTCTATCTATCTTATTTTTTCAATATCACAAGTAGAGGTCGATGACTATTAGTATAGAAAAAAATCAGGCCAATCAAAAAAAAAATAAAGTCAATTAAAGCCGTCGTGAATCAGCGGCACAAGGGTGTGACTGTAACGCGACGGTTATGGGTTCGATCCCCACTCGAAAGAATGAATTATTATTTCTTAATATTTTCATTTCTTATCTTAGACATCAAGGCAAAAGTCCGGCGTTGAGATCCGCCACTCAACACGCAAAGCCTCGAAAAATTCGGCGGAAAGTGTGGAACGGACTGTCTTAACACTAGGTTCCCTCTGCCTACTCCGCTATATGCGAATACAGCGTGGAGCTGATAGTATAGAAACAATATAATTTGTATATCATCACTTTATAATTAATATATTGAGGCTAATCGTCGCGCAGGCACCTGTAGGCATCCTAGCCTATGTAGCAATGCAAAGTGAAGCAAAAAATAATTAATTATCAATTTTTTATTGTATAGGATAGTAGTAGATCAAGTAATATGGATGTATCTGACATTAGGAAATCATTACTTGACGAGCTTCACCATGTCACAGTAAAAAGGTATAAAAACATTTATTATTAAAATTATACTTAACCAATATAATAAACATTTTAAAGTGTAAATCCAGACTAAGGAAAGGAAAATATTTCGAAAAAAAAGCGCGGTTTCCAATCCCGGTACATTAAAATTAAAAAAAATATATAAGTTTTATAAAAAAATATTATATAAAAAATATTGCTAGGGTTATTCCACCATAATTTATTTATTTGTAAAAAAAGATTAACCAGCAGTGCAGTGTTGATTAACAATGAAACTTATAATACTAACACATACAATACAAAAAAAATATGTAATTGTACAACTATATAAAGGTGAAAACACAGCATGCAATTACATATTGTTTTGCTAATATCTAATGTTTAATAAAATAAAATAAGTACTAATTTACTTGTAGGCAGTTTAAGTGCTAGCCGTTAAATGATGAAACTTACTTGAGCAATGATAAAGAAATATTTTACACTCCCATGTTACTATTTTATAAAGTAATTTATATTTACTATTTTACAGAATAACATGTGGTGAAGAAAATGTGTTATTTCATTTCGTACATTTGGAATCCGAAAAGGGCATATTTATAGCACCAGTGAAGAACATCGAAGTACAAGCAAATAATGCTTTATATTCGCATATATTGAAAACTTTTAGAAATGCTAGCAAGAAAATACATGATTTGTTGCAGCATAGTATAAAGTGAGTAATATTTTATACTAGTGAGCCTCATGCGGTTTCGCTCGCCCGAACGTATTATTATATTAAAGGGGGACGGAGTTGCTCGCGTTCGTAGGACTTACCACCTAATTCTAGGCTCACCCTACACAAGACCTCTGGGAGGAAAACGAATTATTCTACTTATTTTTGCGGTTAATGACAGGTTAACGAGAGTGATATGTGTATATGTGCTCCGACTGATCCCCGGCTCTGGTACGCCGGCTAGAGGGCAAGGGAAAAAATTGTTATCGAAAACTACATATAATTGGGTGACCAGGCCTCCATGGCAGTGAATTCTACTCGAAATTTATGCAACAAGTTTCCACAGAAGCCTTTTCATTACTAGATCAAGATGTGCTTCTCTTAGCAACATGCCATGATGCCTCTAACAACAACCAAGAAGAGAAATCAAAATTATCTCTTCCTTCCGATTGACAAAAAGTTCCCTTGGCCAAGTTTGGCACAGTAGCGTCTGCTAGTGTGCCAAACTCGGCTTCTGCAGCTCGGCTTCCCAATCTGCTTTTCTCTATATTCAGTTTCTCTAATAGTATTATCCCTCTGACAAAGCAAAATTTAGAAAAGCTGTCAAAGATTTTAAGGAAAGTATTATTGATGCTCATAACGCTACAACCGAGGCTTATGTGGAAGCGAACCGAATGGCCAAGGACATAATCACGATACCGAATGGCTAAGGACATAATCACAAAAGGCAGATGGTTTTGCTGAACATGTAGCAAAAACTTTCACTTTTAATCCTTAAATAGATGGAATTGATGATTCTTATATACACAACAAACTCCAGCAACATCTGGTGATGTTGGTTGGTTGATTGGACTTCTCGTTACAACCTACACCACCAAAGACATTGCTTAAAAATATAAAAATGATGGATAACAGATAGGCACCAGGATTTGACATAATTGATTAAAAAAAGTAAGAACTATCCAAGACGATTGTATTTTTAACCAAACGTTTTAACGAAGTCATGAGAGGTAACTACTTTCCTGATTCACACTTCCATGTTTTAAAGTTTCTCAAATTATCATGATTCTGAGACTCATTTAGTCCTGTTTTACCTGTTATTTCCAAACTATAAACCGTCCTCTGAGATCGATCATGAGATGCCATTTTCATTCATATATTATTAAACTGGCTCTCTCTAGCTTTGCTGCCAAAATCGATCTCAGATTTAAGAGTGGCTTATAAGGCCTTAGTCATTTACATATATAATACATACCACTTGTCCAAATTGTGCTTGACCGCTGATACACATACACACTGATATAAGTTACGTCAACATGTAGGCTGTTCTGATAAATTAACTATCCACCACAAAGAGATTTCTTCAGTCACACCAGTAGTTCCTAAAATTAGCTAAAACCAAACCAACTCTTCATCTTTATAATACTATTATAGAAGTACAGTACGGTCCAGGAGTCATAGTGGCCCTGTAGTTAGTTGTAGTAGATGGCTGCGGAGATATATTTTTATGATTTCTCTTATTTTTAATTATTTTCTTTCCGAGTGAACAATGCGCAAAAGTTTAGAAAAATAATTTATTTATGTTGATAACAAGCACATATTAATAAATAATAACAATATTCTCTGGAACCACAACCTTGATATCTAACAAATTTCTAAAAATCATGCTGCTAGCATCTATGAAGGGTGATTTTATAAGTGTCTCAAATAAGTTGTAACAAGAGTATCAAAATTTTAATGTGACTTGATATTAAAGCAGAGCAAGCACTCTAATTATGCCTTAATAATTAGAGTGCTTGCTCATTGTGGTATTTTTACTTCACTAGAAACGAGAAACACATAGATTTTATTAACTTTTTTTGTATTTACAGATTCAAAAGAAACGAAGCTCCACCTAATCCTTTGAATAAAATTCTAGTAGCAGTCAAAGAATATGGCATGTTGTTTGAAGCTCCTTCAGAAGTATTAAGTCAATGCGGTATAAGTAAGAAGAACTGCGAACCTTTTTTGTTTTGGGTTGTGGGGTGAGTAAATATATGATTATCCATAGTATATAAAAATCCCTTTGTTCCTAAGTGACTAACGGACAACACACAACCACACAACCTAAACTACTGCGTGTAAAAACATGTTATTCAACATGTAATCTTACTAAGGAAGTGTGCACTAAGAGATGATTTCAAAATTCATTTTCTAAGAAAATACAGTGAACCTCACTAGGTTCGTATTTTTACCTTTATCTGTACTTATATGGTATTTAGCAAGCTGCGAACGGCGAACAAAGTTCCTACACCGTGAAAAGCAGTATTGAATTAATATTTTATTGCCTTTTACACAACGAAACGGTAAAACCGAATCCGAACAATGGATTTAATATACATATTCTGTTCTTCTGTCAAGTTTCATGAAAATAAGCCTTGGAAAATCCTTTTTATTAACGATTAACATAATGTTTAACTTTTCAGACGTGTTTTCAGTGAACCAGAACCGCGGGAACTATATTTATGTTACCACGAATCTGTGCCGCAAGATCTAATGGAAATCGCATATTTGCTTTCATATTTAGAATAAGTTTTAATTTAAATTTTATACAATCAATCAGTACCCTTTTGTAGTTTGCTTCATAGATCTTATCTTTCTATCTTATCTTATTGTCTATTTGTTTTAAAAAAATATTTGTAATTAAACCTTATATTTAAGAATGTATCATGATTTTGTAATATAATATAGATTAGGTTTAATTTGTATTAAGCAAATTTAAACAGTATTATTTGTGCATTTTATTAATTACTTAAGTAATACTCAAGTGATATTTTAACCGTCCATGCATAAAGTTTTATTTTAATAAACTTTAATTATTGTGAATTTTGCTGTTTTATTTTTCTCATATCGCTTATCATAAATATTTTATAGGAACGCAATAATTACTTATTATAATTACCTATTGCGTTCCTGTGAACAAAACCGAAAACAGGATATTTCTTATAACCAAAAACAATAATATGGCATGACTACGATATTCCAAAAAAAAACATTTAATTAGCTTCACGCTGTATCCCGCACACAGCAGGGTAGGCAGAGGGAACCTAGTGTTAAGACACTCCGTTCCCCACTTTCTGCCGAATTCTGGAGGCATTGCGTGTTGGGTGGCAGAACTCAACGCCGCGCTTAACTATAAATTTAAGTAAATATTTCATCTCCTCGAGTGGGGATCGAACCCACAATCAGTCGGTTTTGCAGTCACACCTCGTGCCGCTGCGCCACGACCGGCCTCAAATTCATTTTAATCTACAATATTCAGTCCCCGAGGCGTAAGTTTAGCTTTATATTAGTGCGACTGTACTTTACACAAATAGTGTAGGTGTAACGACGGCTTGAAGCATATCTTGCTTGGTTTAATACTGGATTTTGTGCATTTTTTTTTGTTGTGAGAGATGATGAAAATGCAAGTCCGATGAAGAAGAATTGATATTTTTGTGTTTAATATTTTTTTAATGATGTCTAAGAAGAAATTTAATTTTAATATTTTTCTGAGTCGATTTTTGGTAATTCCTCACACAAATCCAAAGCTCAACTTATGCCTCGTGGCCTCGTGACTATATTTTTACAGATACCAATAAATACAAATTTTCTTCTTCTATTCAGGAAATAGATGTAATACCATACCAACCATGTAGTACCAACATAAGCAACTTTGTAGTCGTTGACAAGGACAACATGGCTACTTCAAAAGCGTGTGTAGCTTAGGCGGAAACACTAGTCTATCAATTTTACAATTTTTCATGACTATTTTAAAAAAAAATCTTTTACTGGACAATATTTAAAATAATTATATAATGTTTAATTTATTAATTTCGCTTGATTTCTTTGTGTTTAAAAAATACCACCAAACAACTTATTTAGTGTCTCAATTGAATTATTATTAGCATACCATAGACAAAAAACTATAAAAAACACTTCCGTTAATCGCTTCTTTTTACGATTGGCAATTGACATTACCAGCTAGAGATTTATCTTTTCTTTATTAGTCTCATTGTGAATATAATTGTTCGCCATGGAAAATTACTAGTATTTTTTGTGGTTAAAGTATAACTTTTGTGTTGTGAAAAGATATTTTGGAACGAAAACGCATTGCAATTGAAATATGATAACAAAAATGCAACCACAAGCGAATGTTGCCGTGCCACAATCTGTCACGACACAGCCTCAACAAATTGTCGGCGTTCCTGCAAATGCCGTGATCTTGAAAATGTCGGAGATACAACAAATATCCACAGTCGGTATGTATATAATGATTAATAGTTCTTTTTAATTGACACGCGATTTTATTATTATTTTGTGGTTGATTTTGTGCTTGAAAAATACAATCATTGATTTTTATATGTATGATGTTTAATGTTATCGGACTTATATATTAGTATATTTTTATTTATTAGGACTATTGGAGTTAGCGCATAGAGAATATCAGGCCGGAGATTATGATAGTGCGGAACTGCATTGTATGCAGTTATGGCGTCAGGATGGCACAAACACAGGAGTATTATTACTGCTTTCATCTATACATTTCCAATGTCGACGCTTGGACAAATCGGCCCATTTTTCAACATTGGCTATTAAACAAAATCCTTTATTGGCTGAAGCGTACAGGTAATTTTTAAGTACCAATTACTATAATAATATATTACTAAAACCATAACATATTTTTGGTAATAAAATAAATTTGCAATTTTAAATGCATATAATAAAACAAAATTCACATAAGTTTTCCTGAAAAATCTTTATTCATTAAAAGCTGACTTTATAAAAAATCATACTCATGACATATATGTAACTCTTACTATGATTAGACTGTATAGAATAAATATAATATTATTTACAATTCTTGTCGTCACTCTTTTATTTGAAATTTTCTACTTGTACAGTAACTTGGGAAATGTATACAAAGAGCGTGGTCAGCTCCAAGAGGCATTGGAGAACTACCGTCATGCAGTGCGTCTAAAGCCAGATTTCATAGATGGATATATAAATCTTGCTGCTGCTTTAGTTGCAGCTGGGGATATGGAACAAGCTGTCCAAGCTTATGTGACCGCTCTGCAGTACAATCCGGTAAGTCTTATTATTTTTCTTTAGCAGCTCTATTCACAGTTTAATATTGTATTGTATAATACATATAAAGAGGTTGGTGTGCAAAGCCTAGTTTTAAGACATTCCATTCTTCGCTTTCCACCCAACTATAAACACTGTATTCAGTGGTGGAACTCAATGGTACTGAATGCACACTAAACTCATAGCCATTAAGTTTATACTTAGATTGTGTGCCACTGCACCATCACCTTTTTGTTTTATTTGAATAGACAACATATTATTTATAAGGATTATTGATATTTTTGATTAGTAGTCAAGAACATTTTATATATTATATAAATAATTAATTTGTTCATAAGTCACTTTATGTTACAAAGAAATAAGCAAAATGCAAAATCATGGTGCTACTTTGAGTCCAAAATAATATTCGTAATCCAAAATAAATTCTTGATTTTTCTTTTTTTTTTGGTTTGCTCAAATGCCACAATTAAAGAACAGAACTGAAACTGGTAACTAACAAAATGCAGCGTTGAGTTCCTTCACTTAAAACAGAATATCTCAATTATTGCACAGAGTGTAGTTGTAAACTTAATACTTTTTAGTCTCAATCTGCTCCAAAAAAATATACTATAAAACAATGCTAAATTTTAATCAAAATGTTCTAAACAGTTTTTATCTGATATATATTTACAATATATAAAGAAGAGGTAATTTTTATAACTTTTAATAATATCCCTTGTTCTATGATCGCTATGACCTCTACTACATACTAATTGTTGTATGATTATGTAATGTTTTTTTTCTTCTGTTCAATTGAAATACTGCAATTGGATTACAATGTATAGGATATGGCTCAATATTGTAAACTAAATATAAATATCAGTTTTATAATACTTAATAAAGTGAAATATTGAAGGATAATTATTTTGTTATATCTTTGCATAACTTTGTAAGTTGAAATAAATATATATCTTTAAATATATTTTATTAAATGATTATCTTAAATGCAACTAATATGCTTTTTTTTTTTATTTACAAATTACGATATTTTGTAACCTACATGAAGACTTTTATTACATTTAGATTTATTGAAATATCTCCTAACATTGTTATTAATTATAATAATCAATACTAATATTATTAAGTTGGAAGATATTGTATTGCTGAGTTGTTTTTATTTAAGCCCATGGGTGAAACCACTGTTAAGAGCTAATATTATTAGTAAATTTTAAAAACAACTGAATACATTGTATATAAGTATTGACTAAAATCTGTACAGTATCCGTACAGTATTAAAACAAAAATATTAGAATTAGATTTATAATAATATTTCACTAACATTAAATATTAATTGTTTAACACTCATAATTTATTTAGATTTAATGATGTTTGGCGGGGGGTTGAAATCGTGTCTGGCAATGGATAACGTCATTTCTAATATTATTCTGAAGAAAATATTAAACTACTACTACTATTTTATGCACTTTATTTACCAAAAAACTGCCAAAGTACAGTAACCATCAAAATTTCATATTCCCTGATAGTAGGGAATATTAATTTAGAGATACTATTAAGTTGTATAAATTAACAAAGGTCCAGCTGCATATGGCTCTCTTCTATAAGATTGCTATCATGTTTTTATTTATATTTTAGAGGAAGTTCAGCAATGTTATTGGTTACATTATCAATTGAAAATATTAACACATGTGTGCTGATTTTTTTAAATTTCGCTTTCTACAAATATTTAAATTGAGTGCAAACGTAGGAATTATAATGAGCAAGATGAAACATAAAGGGCAAAAATAGCATATTATTATACAACGGCAAAATGCTAATATTTGTCACTTTTTTAGGATTATCCAAATGTTTAAAAAGTAAACTGATACAAACAATAAATTTCCAACAACCTTAAGTACTTGAACAGTTATTACATAAATTAAAATTTATCGAGTCGCCTAGTGGATTGCTCGTTCCGTTTGCTCTTGACCTTCACCTTATATGGAATATACTTCAGTCACATTTTATAATTTTTTTGCTGAAACAATTGATGATTCAACTGGATTTATTTCGTAACAGCAAAAATGTTTTACTGAAACTACACTACTACACAACTATAATAAAATGCTAACTACGTCGTAAAGAACGTTCAATAATGTCTTTTGCCCTCTTTATTTGAAGAATCGCTATTATTGCTGCATTCCTATGCAACACATTAAAACGGTTTCTATATTTACAAAGTTATATATATTTATATATATATTTTGGCATCTTTTAAAAGCGTGCAGCTAAATCTGTCCCTTTAATTCTTTTATTCTTCATAATATTGTGCTAAACATCATACTCAATAATAATAATCATGATATTTACTTGACTTTACTTACATCGATATAGAGATAGAAACTTAAAAAAAAATATCCTGGCTTTATTTGTACCCATTAATTACTGCATCAATAGTTACAACCATATATTTTTTTTCCACAATTTTTATTATTTCGTATTTGGTATATTTCCATGATAAAACATATTAACGTAACAACGTGACCTTACAGCTAAGTGTTCTACTGTTTATAAATCGTATAACGAAAATATTTCCACTGTAGGCGTAACGTTTACTTTTTCTACAACGAGGAACAAAAAATATAGTTAGTAAATAAATGTATTACTTAGACATGTGTTAATGAAGAAAAAGTAGAAAAACGTATATTTTAATGTTCAATAGTTTTTTTCATACTCTTGCTTATTATTTGTATATAACTATTTCTAAATCATCTCGAATGATAAGTTGTAATTATTTTGTATATGATATATACGATAGATTTTTAAATTTAAACAATTTTGGTTTGGTCTACTTTGGGACAACCGCAAAATACATATTCTAAATTACTAATCAGAACAAACTGCTATTTTTAAAGCTTGCGTGAACCGCGACCGTGTTATTTACTAGTTGCTAGTGATTAAATTCTCTATTCTACCTACAATAAAATTGGGGTTAAATCTGTTCATGAAACATTATTATGCATGACGTGAAATCAATAGAAACTGTTGTTGTCATTTGCCTATAGTATCCTTGAAAGCTATGAAAATCATATGAAAATCAACAGGCTTGCTATTTTTAAAAACTGTGTATGCCGGAAAAATAATTATATATTATTACTTGAATCGAATTAGTCAATATCACACCATCTACAGAAAATAAAACTTCCACGGATAGGAATGGCATTCCAGGGCATGTCTTAATTCCAATATATAAGGACGTCTGTTCTAAGCAATGAACCAGTGATATTGCTAAGATGACCAAAACATACTAAATCGATGTGTGGATAAAAAAACACCTTACATATATAAACTTTTTAATGACTATACTCTTTAATTTTTTTCCTAAAATATATTTTGCAACAAATGCTATGATTCTCGACATAAATCTTTGTAACTGTAAACAATTGTAGTACGGCGAAGTCGTTGGAACTGTGTCGAACCGCTATCACTTAGTAATGTAGGTCCCAAGTGTTGTATAATACCACTTTGATGATTAATTTCCTCTGGCTTACAAACTGAGGCAAGACTTTGTAATTTGTATAACGTGAAATTGATATACTTTGTTACTTTAATATTGCTCCTAGTACCGATTACAGTCATTTATCATTTTTTTTTATTTAGAGAACACTTAATTTAGAACAGGATGCAAAATATTTCTATAAAAAATGTTTTTTCTGAATAGAGGAGGAGAAATGTTATATTTGCAATTTTATAGTCTAAAGTAAAAAAAACAAAACTTAACACTAGGTTTCCTCTGCCTACCCTGCTGTGTGCCGGATGCAGCGTGAAGCTGATTTGATTAATTTTAAGTAAAGAAAAAGTATGTCATAACAAATAATTTTTATGTGCAGTACAATCTTTGCAAAAACTATTGTTTCAACTTACAATTATGGCGGTATAACTTAATGTTATTTAATTGCTGCAATCTAAGATATCGAATGATATTTTTATTAATCGAAATATTTTAGTCCTCTATGGCTTCAACTATACTAATCTAATCATAAATAAGAAAAGAATAATGTACAGCTTATTATTTCCAATAACATACCACGTTCCATCTGTCCTCTTGGTTACTAAAGTAAACATATTATTATAGCTAGCGATATTATACGAGTTTACAGCGTATGGATGTTTGCATAATTCATAACTAAAGATAAATTGTCTCATAGCTCCAAGGTCGCGTCGGTAATTTCCTCGATCAACAATAATCTATTGTAGGCGGATCGCGGGCTCTTTTGATAACTGTTTTAATAGTTATTTTGTGGCTAAATTATGAAGTTGTAAAATTATTATGAAGTTGGAACTCTTTTATCTGCCAAATGAACAAAGACAGTATACGTATGCTCAAAGATGTTTTTGTTTTTAAATAAATGACTTGAATTTAAGTATAAACCTACTGTGTAAATAGCGATAAGCGTTGTTTAATCATTTTATATTAGTTTTATAATATTTGTTAAAAAAAAACGTTTTGGCAAAGAATGATTGTTTTCATCCTCAACATATTTCAAAATCTTTAAAAAAAATTACAATATGTGTTTAATGTGATATTTTTTTTTGCTGTATTTTTTACACGTGTAATGTAGTACTGTTTACGGCTATTTTTATAATTTCTAATTTGAGTATTTTTATTATACAAATATTTACGATTGTAGAACTTAGAAAACAATGTCAGAGAATAACTTATATTATAAATACTTTTGTCTCTGAAATTGTAGACGACGTTGAAATTTAATATTGTTACAGGATCTGTACTGCGTCAGAAGTGACTTGGGCAATTTGCTCAAGGCCTTAGGACGTCTCGACGAGGCAAAGGTAAATAAGATTTTCTATTCTGCTTTCTGGTTTTCTCCGAGGCTAACAGGATTCCCTTATTGTTGTCTTGGTCTTGAATATAATTAGAGTATTCTCTGTTTCGTCAGCGTACAGCGTTTGCGTAAACAAATGGTATTTGCTCGAAGCGTAATTGATGTCTATTGTAATGGTTTTGTTAAAATGTACATATATTTCTCTTATATTTTTTTTATCGTTTTCACAATATGGCAGCGTGTGCTCAAACTATTACAATCGACGCGAGAACATAATGGAGACCGCATTATTTACATGGCACGGCGAATTTAATCTCCATTCTGTTCGAAATTGATGCTAATGGTCGCAAAATATTATGATTGTTACATTTGATATTTTGTGACGTAAGCGAGAAGCGTAAAAACCTTATATAATTTTCTACACAGTGTTAATTACATTTGAAAAGTTTCCAACGATAAAACACAATTGTATTGTTGACGAACAAAAGGTTTTCTAGTAATAAAACTGGCACATTTATATATGAATCTGATGTTATAACAAAACATTGTGTGGAAAATTGAAGTCTTAAGAGGGAGTACTCTAAGCGTTAATTTTAATTGTTGATTGTACATGAATAATAAAAATCCTGGTAGCTTCAATATAAATTTTATTTTTTTCTTTCGCTTGTAGATTTATTCTATTCGACGAGGATCAAAGCCGTATGTAGCAATTTCTTGGTATGATGTAGTGAGTTTTATTTATTTAACATAACTTTATTATCCTTAGATATCGGATCATATTGAAATTTACATCAGTAAATATAACATTTTTGTATAATTTATATTATTGAAATCGAACGTAATACATTGTTTTCTTTTATTATTTTTATAATTCCGAGGCTAAAGTACAGTTGAAAGCCTGTCATAAACATTTGTGATCAGGTTAGATACTTTAATTCGTGTTTTGGAATTATCTTGTCTAAAACTTAGATAATTTTTACGGAATGATTAGATTTGTAAAAATCATGAAACAATAATTACAGTTAAAATTACAAAAGTCAAGGTTAATGTAGATTCAATTGCCAGATTTAATGAAATACAACTTTAAAATTATAACTCGAATATTCCGATGTCTAGTAGTCTTCGTGGCGTGCGTTAATAATGATCCTCATATAATTTATTAAAATAAGTCGTCAATCGGGTGAAATAGTTTGACTCAAAATCGACTAATATTGTTATATTTTCACAAGGTGTACTGGTAAGACAGTAGGTGTGACCACTGCAGTATCTTGGGTTATTTCGTCTCATCGTTTCCCGCTGCGATGCCAACTATTTTCTAAAGGTAAAGTGTATAAGGTTTGCAAGAAACTGTTTACGAGCAGGTTTACCGGGCGAGCTATTTGAATATATCACTGTGACCATCCTCTATCGGCTAGGAAGTGGAACTGACTGTGATATTTAAAAGCAGGATATGATTTTTTGGTGTAATATTGTCTTTTGTTGCATTGAGTGGGTCGCTTGCATTTCCTGCTGATTTTTCTGGCATTTGGCGTAGTTTCGATAATTAGGGCGCACAAGGCGTAGCATACTTAAAACGTTTGATTGGTGATCGGTGACCTGCATGAACTATATTTTTATTAACGTCACCCATTGCCATTCAAAGCTATGGTGTAACTTCATACTTTGGCGTAATTAAACATCTCAATACATCATCAGTGTAAAATATCATGTTAGATCGACTTTTAATATGTTTCTTTTCCGTGTGTGTAGGCATGTTACTTGAAGGCCATCGAAACGAGGCCAGACTTTGCAGTTGCTTGGAGTAATTTAGGATGCGTATTTAATGCGCAAAGTGAAATTTGGTTGGCAATTCATCATTTTGAAAAAGCAGTTGCGTTGGACCCCAATTTTTTGGATGCCTATATTAATCTAGGAAACGTGCTGAAAGAAGCAAGAATATTTGACAGGTATTAACATAACTGTTGTTAGTCTAATACTTACGATCAATGAGCTTAAATACATTAACAATTATTTTAATACATTTTTTTATAATACAATTTTTTTTTACTATTATTAAAGGATTATTAGGACTTTATTAGTCTTATATTCGTTAAATATATGGAAGCATTCAATTTTTTTTACAGAGCTGTAGCAGCATACCTCAGAGCGCTTAATTTATCACCAAACAATGCCGTTGTACATGGAAACTTGGCGTGCGTATATTACGAGCAGGGCCTCATCGACCTGGCCATCGACACTTACAGGCGTGCCATTGAACTTCAACCTAATTTCCCTGACGCATATTGTAACTTGGCAAACGCACTTAAAGAGAAGGGCCAAGTGGCCGACGCAGAGGAATGTTACAATACCGCCCTAAGATTATGTCCATCTCATGCGGACTCTTTAAACAACTTGGCGAATATCAAACGCGAACAAGGATACATAGAGGAAGCCACTCGTCTGTACTTAAAAGCCTTGGAAGTGTTCCCAGAGTTCGCTGCCGCTCATAGCAATTTAGCATCCGTTTTGCAACAACAAGGAAAATTAAATGAAGCACTCATGCATTACAAAGAAGCGATTCGTATTCAACCAACTTTCGCGGATGCGTACAGCAATATGGGTAACACCCTCAAAGAAATGCAAGATGTGGCCGGAGCCTTACAATGCTATACTAGAGCTATACAAATTAATCCAGCGTTCGCCGACGCGCATAGCAATCTTGCTAGCATCCACAAAGACTCCGGCAACATCCCGGAAGCAATTCAATCCTATAGAACAGCTTTGAAGTTGAAACCCGATTTCCCCGACGCATATTGCAATTTGGCCCACTGTTTACAAATTGTATGCGACTGGACTGACTATGAAGCGCGAATGAAGAAGTTAGTTAGTATTGTTGCTGAACAATTGGAGAAAAATAGATTGCCGTCCGTCCATCCTCACCACTCCATGTTGTATCCCTTAACCCACGAATTCAGAAAGGCCATTGCGGCTCGACATGCTAATTTATGTCTTGAAAAGGTTCAAGTACTACACAAACCTCTGTACAAATTTCCAAGGGACTTACAAAGCCGGCTTCGCATCGGCTACGTGAGTAGTGACTTTGGAAACCATCCAACTTCCCACTTGATGCAATCAGTTCCCGGTTTGCACGATCGCGTTAAAGTCGAAATCTTCTGTTACGCACTCAGCCCGGATGACGGCACGACATTCCGGTCCAAAATAGCCAGGGAGGCTGAGCACTTTATAGATTTATCACAGATACCGTGTAACGGGAAGGCGGCTGATAAAATCTACTCGGACGGCATTCATATTTTAGTAAACATGAATGGCTATACCAAGGGGGCAAGGAATGAAATATTTGCGTTGCGACCGGCGCCAGTACAAGTTATGTGGTTGGGTTATCCTGGTACAAGTGGGGCGAGCTACATGGACTATTTAGTTACTGACGCAGTGACGTCACCCGTAGAACTGGCAAGCCAATATAGTGAGAAACTAGCCTACATGCCCCATACATACTTTGTAGGCGATCATAAGCAAATGTTCCCGCATTTACAAGAAAGGCTAATTGTTAGTGATAAAATCAAATCTCACAATAATATGGGCAGTGTGGCAGACAACGTGGCTGTTATTAACGCGACTGATTTGTCGCCACTAGTTGAAAATACTGATATTAAGGAAATTAAAGAAATTGTAAGAGCCGCTCGTCCTGTGGAGATTTCATTGAAGGTAGCCGAATTGCCCACTACTACCCCCATTGAAACTATGATAGCGTCGGGGCAAGTGCAGGTAATGTATACTTTTATAATTAAGATTAATTTAAAAAAAAAAAAATTATTACTGTAAGAAATCATTGTGGTGCAGTATCAGCGTGTGACTGTAATTCAATAGTTGAGGCCTCGATCTCAAATTATCTTGACTTAAATATTGAGTAATATTTAACTTAATTTCATTTCCTTGCACCACTCGTGCAAGACAACGCTGCGTTAACATCGCTACATAACACGTTGAATTCCGGCACTTAATATGCCTCAAGAATTCGGAGATAATTGGGGAACGGAAGTGTTCGTACGTTTCTTAATGGGAACAAAGTATCTTACCACTAGCTTCCCAGGTTCCTTCTGCCTACCCATCTATGTACGTGATACAGCATAAAGCTAAAAAAATCTTTTATCAGCAACATACTCATAATCTCTTTTCTCTTTTTTTATCAGACATCAGTAAACGGAGTAATATTACAAAATGGCTTAGCGACAACACAAACGAATAATAAAGCGGCGACCGGCGAAGAAGTGCCCCAGTCGATAGTGATAACAACTCGACAGCAATATGGCTTACCCGACGATGCAGTGGTTTATTGTAACTTCAATCAGTTGTATAAAATAGACCCATTAACTCTACATATGTGGGTTTATATTTTAAAACATGTACCCAATAGCGTGTTATGGCTGCTGAGGTTCCCTGCTGTTGGTGAACCCAATTTGCAAGCGACTGCTCAACAGTTAGGTGAGTATAACTAATCAAAGATGTTTATAAAACTAAATATTTATATAATATTTATAAAACTCAAACTTAAAAATTCTTTCCGAAAATTAGACACTAGATTCTCCCTACTTCACCTGCTATTCAAAGTTAAATAAAACTTTTTTAAAATATCCTTGTATAAATAACTAATATCTAAACAATTCCACAGGACTACCACCCGGTCGTATAATATTCTCAAACGTGGCTGCAAAAGAAGAACATGTCCGACGAGGTCAACTGTCAGACGTGTGTCTAGATACACCTCTGTGTAACGGACACACCACCAGCATGGACATATTGTGGACCGGCACTCCGGTTGTTACTCTGCCCGGAGAGACATTGGCTTCACGGTAAGATTTATTTAGACATATTGCGCGCGCGGCGGTGAGTTCCGCCACTCGAAACACTGTCTCGAAAATTAGGCAGTGTATAGAGAACGGAGTATCTTAATATAATATAATCCCTCCAGCCATATTTCTAAATCAGAGCACCCTAAATTATTTATTAGTGATGAAACATCGATAAAAGTGAGAAAAACCGTCTTTATTTATTTTTTGGAGGGATTGATGCGAAATCTCATCAATATTATAATAAAAAATAAAATAATAAAATCCAATGATGAAAACTCCTTAAAAAGTTAATTTTCCACGCGACGTATGTTTTATAGCACTGTGTGTCGTGACATCATCGACGTCAGTTTATAGATAAGTATTGTAACCGGATTACACTAAACTTAGCAGTACAAGTAACGCCGAAAGAGCGATATAACTGTTAATGTTTAAAAAAGTTGTGTTGACATGGAAAATAATAAGTCAGCTTCACATTGTATCCCGTACATAGTAGGCAGAGGGAACCTAGTGTTAAGACACTCTACTGCGTGTTGAGTGGCGGAACTCAACTGTCGCGCGTTGCCTTGACACCAGAGCGAAGAAATGGAAAATTAAATTTAAATATTTCATTTCCTCAAGTGGGGATCTAATCCACAACCAGTCGCATTTACTGTCAAAGTGCTGCCTTGTCTTGACGATGGCCTCAAAATAATACAATGAATTATTGTAATATTGTTTCAGTGTTGCTGCGTCACAGTTAAATACTCTAGGATGTCCAGAACTTATTGCTAGGACGAGGCAAGAATATCAAGATATTGCTGTAAGATTAGGAACTGATAGAGAATAGTAAGTCATTTCGATAGTAATTGCTATTATAATCATATTTAAATTATATAAATTAAAATACTTACTTGCATTGTGCGACAAATAATTGGATTGTCATTTATATTATTTGTGTTGAGATCTTATATTCAACAATAAAATGTAATTTTATTTTTATTAAATACATGTTATGTATTTAATCACAACATGTGTTTAAGACATACTGTTATATAAACTATACATATGTATATTATATTTATATTCTCTTTATTACAGCTTAAAAGCAATTCGTGCCAAAGTATGGACGGCGAGAACGGAAAGTCCACTATTCGACTGTAAAGCGTACGCCACTGGACTGGAAATGCTATACAACAAAATGTGGGCTAAATACGCCCGTAATGAGCGTCCGGATCATATACAGGCGATAGACAAATAGACTGGATTGATATCAGTCGGTGCTAAGTGAAGTGATAATACCATTCGTAAATATCCCTTAAGAGTGGAGTTGCCAAGGAATTTAGTCCATTTAAGATAATCGTGGGCTGTATGTGATGTCTGATTGAGTCCAAGCAAAATACATTTTTGTATGAAGTGAAATTTGGACTAATTTGACATATTACTCTTAGGATATTGAATTTATTATAATACCTAGTACATACTTCAAATAGTAATGGCTTTGTTATGATGAAACATATTTTCATCTAAATATGGTTACTGTTAACATTAACAGAATAAACTTTGAAGTTAAATAAAATGACAATTTAAAATATTTCCTTGTTAAACCATCTCAAGGGATAATTATGAATATTTATTTGTAGTGTAGTGATTTCTCGACATTAAAGTGACATTTGTGATTATTAATAAGTGGTTGAACAACACAGTGTTTCTGTTTTAGTACATTTTAAGTGATTCGTTTGGACTTCTAGTCAAAGATGTAATTCTGACATGATAATTATGTGAGTGATAGCAATAATTTATTCAGATTTCAATGTGGCCTTGATTGCACAATTATTGCAATAATTAGTTGTTATGTAACTAACATGGTGTGACTCTCGTAGATTCATGACTTCCATTGCCTTTGAGTTACACTGATCTAGTATTGAAAATATTAAGCAATAGTTTAGGTGACCAGCTAGTGTCTGTAAATTGGTTTATATTCGCCTAATTTAATTGTATGGATAAATTAGCTCTAAAATGACTACATTTGTAAATCACCAGCAAAGTAAAAAAAAAAGCTAATATGCATATCAAGAATTTCAGAATAATAGGTGTAACAACAATGGAATTTTTCACGATGACTTAATAAATCTCTTCATATAGACTCTTTTTGTTAATTAATGCCATAGAAATAGTATATACGACGTTGTAGTGAATACAACATAATTCAATGCCTTTTATGTCCTAATAATAATGTTTAAATTTATAATAATAAATAGCCTATTTTATTGTTATTGAAAGTTACAGTTAAAATAGCTTAATAAATGTTATTAGACATCTTTTTTTTTCATTTTAGTATTCCTTCATGTCTGGAATGTCACAAATGTATGTTAAGAAATTGAGGAAATGATACGAATAGACTACCATATAAATTTCGACATAAATATTCAACATTAATGTATGTGTTGTTTGTGTCTCAGTAGTTTCTATTTTGTGCAAGTTTCGTACAACTTGTGTTCGAGCCGTTTAGGGGCCGTTCAAGTATTACGTAAGCAGATTTTTTGCAATTATTGACCCCCCCTTCCCTATATCATTAAAAATAAACAATCCTCTTATAAATATTTCATTGAAAACGTCAAAAATAAGCAAACCCAAGACCCCCCCGCCCCCCTACAGTGCTTACGTAATACTTGAACGGCCCCTTATGCGCAAACTGGTGATATGGTATATTGAAAATATCAAAGCTGTTCAAAAATTTTTCAACTACTCTAGACACTTCGATACAACATATTCACACAGCTGCTGATGCGAGAATAATTATCTTTTCTCAATAAATTTTGTGATTAGAGAAACTTGATGAATACACTGAGTGTACGGTGTATAGTATCGTAGACTATTCGTAACATAAAAAGTTTGCCAAAAGTATTTATGTACAAATTTTCAAATATAGCTATGGATATGGCATTCAAATTTATTTTTGTAATTTATACATGGAGTAAACACTTCCGAGATTGTTTCTCTTAAAATCTAGCTTTGTATGGATTAGTTTGTAAGTTTTTGTAAAATTGTCAAATGTTTTCTTTTTTTATTTAATTCAATTGTGTTTAAATAAAAAGGATCACAATATACTTTGTTCTCTTTTTTTATTGTTCATTATTTTTGACGTTGAACTTAAAAAAAGCTTTTTAGAGAAATAATTTAAAAGCAAATCAAAATATGTGTGAGACTGAATGAGCGAGTTATGTAAATAAAAGAATGTCATTAAATTGTACACATTTTCAAATCGATGTTAATTGAAGAAAATCTATTTTTAAATATTAAAATTAATTAACAGTAAAACAAGAGCTCAATGAAAAATAAGAACATTATTAAAATTATTTACCAAAATGGCACATCGAATTTGAATTTAAATAATAAGGTAAAATTAAGCAACTAGCGAATTGTATAATAAAACGATTACAAGTTTTCACCTACGGGATTAAATCGATATCGATATTAAAATCTGATATAGGCAAACGATAATGCCTTTACGATTATGACACCGGTTATAGTCGTACCACTATTGTTAAATGTTATTTTAATTTAAATAATAGTTATTTTACTCGAAAACGAGTAGTAACGATACTCTGTATATATGTTGATAATTACTATGTATTTTTATGTGTTTACTACATAATTAAACATATTATTTTTACTGCATTTTCAGCATAAAATTTTATTTCACTCATTTTATAAAGTTATAATTCTATATATTTTTTTTGTTTATTGATTGGTGTACTGATATTATGTACAGACTAATTACCAATACTTTATAATTTATATTTTTAATGACATTAGTCGTTTAACACATATTTTCGCCGACGTATTTCCTTCGAAACATATTTGCTTACATTTTACTATTAATAGTGACATCTAGCGATCTCATAAAATGTAAAGGACATATCGTAGTTAAAATATGTCTAAACGGAAATCAAAATAAATCAAGTAACTAAGAATGCCCCGAAAGTACCGATTTTATATCATTCATATATGAGTTTTGACACGTCAAAGAGGAAGAAGATAAATAATGACAATTTGTGATAAACGAACGAGAGAAATATTTTTATTTTAAAGTTGTTCGCTGTTTTTGTTTCAACGTTTATTATGAATATACATACTGTAAGCTTAAAGTGAATTAGTGTAAATATTAAATGTGTTACATATGAATGTAGTTTTATTTAGTCCACATAGTTTGTTGTGCACAATGTTCATCACGATTTTCAATCTGTAGCGCCATATAGACATCAATAAAATGATTTGAAATATAGAATAAAGAAATTGTCATTACATGTTATTCTTAACAACTGACAGTTTATGTGATTTGCCAGCTATCAGCAATGCATCTTATTAGGATATTTCCTTTACAGTTTTTATCGTACGTGATTTATATTATACAGCAAGACAGGTGCCGGCAATTGCTCCGTGAGAGTGTCGTACGATAATAGTTCCATAGGTGTATTAAAGATTTCACGTTGGAATTTAGATATCTTCACGCGTCTTCCGCATTTCGCATAGTTGGCAGAAAAACGTACTGCCGACTACATACTGTTACACTACAACACTGTTCAATTTAACATTGAGCTCTTTCCAGTCGGAACGTGGAACTATCTAAGTCTTATAAGATAAACGTAAGTTATTATTTAAATAAAGTTTTAACCTTCAAGTTGCCATTATAGAAGCTACACGGTCCAAGATATATAGATTTAAATGTCGAAAGTCGTAAAGTTAACAATAAAAAAAGCTAGGTGTAAAGTCGCGTTGCCTGATAGCAATATAAATAATTATACTATGTATGTTTTTATATAAAAAATTAAATAGCTTCACATTCACTATTTTCCTGAACATATAGTGTTAACACTCCGTTCCCCGCTTTCACTCGCGCATTGTCCCCGAGTGAAGATCGAAGTCGCATCCGTCGCGTATAGTCAGACGCTGTGCCACTCCGCCGGGACGGCCTCAATTTTCTATATTGATTTTATTTTTAGTATAGACATTTTTATTATAGTTCAAATAGGGATTGTTTTTTTCTTCAAATAGAGATTTTTTTACCCGCACACAGCGGTAGATTTACCTTCTTAATTAAAGACAAACATTTATTTTTTACATTTCTATATATATAATATAGAAGAGATTATGATTTCACAATATGATGCCCCTTAAAAAAAGTAAACTGACGCTGTGATAAATTAATAAAAATTAAAAGGTGTTTGATGTTTTGCAATTAAAATTTAGACAGGATAATCAAAACACCCTACGTTAAGCCCCCGTCGGACTGAACTTGGGAGCGACATTGACGCCCCTATCTCGACTTCTAATTAACTCGTAGGTACTTATTAGGTTTAACGACTGCTGTCAATTAGTCCTATTATTTTCATGTCTTTTTTGTTCGAAAAATTAAAGATTAGGATGAATGTCAGTGAAATAATTATTTTTATCGATGACTATGCTAATGTATGAAACTGGCGTGCTTGAACCTAAAATCATTCTTAGTCAGAATCATGGGCGTAAGAAGGGGGCAGCCGGGTGGGCCATGCCCACCCCAGAATAGTCTGGTGCCCACCCCAGGAATGTCACTTACCACAAAATTTGCCTCAAAAAAAAACATTTATACCAACATATCGGTTCAAAGTAGTCCAGGCCCCCTTACAAAATATTTCTGGATACGGTAATGATCAAATTCACCAACCGTTAATATTGTTCATTTTTATTGTGAACTACATACAATATTATTTTCAACGAGCGGCCCACTCGCGGCTTCGCTCGCGTACCATTTATTATTCTCTTATTGTGCTGCATTTTCCAACAGATTGATTATATAATTTATACATTCAATCATTTTTCATAATTTTTAGAAAGTGGAAGCTCTACGTGGCTGCTTGAGAGGATGTCATCGAGCGACAAGGACGTCCCGCGCGGGACTCGAGCCTAGGCTTACGGCCGTAAACGGAGCTTTGAATTATTTTAATTTTAAGTTTTCTCGAAAAGTATACGTTCAAATTACATACTATAAAAGCATATCTTCATAAAATTTCCTTAGAGACGGAATAACTTTCGCTCGTAAGTTTCAATATCTTTTTTGTTATAAAATATAACTTATTTATAAAAGATAGATATAGGATATCGCGAACTTTGTCTAACTGACATAAAGTCCGCGATGAAACTAAATGTTTTTGTAGTAAAACATAATTACATATGTATTGTATTTAACTATTTCTGCAGCGCACGCGGTTAAAGTATTACGATGGCGTTTCTTATTATTGTTATTTCATTATTATTATTTTATTATTGTTAATTCATTATTTAAGGCTAACTAAAAATTAAAACGTAACCAGTAGTTCCAGAGATCTTAGCGCTTAAACACAAACAAACTCTTCCGCTTTATTACATTAGTATAGATGATGTATACATGTAATAAAAATGTAACTTATCGATGCCTGTACATGGAAAATATACGAGAATTATTTTTGGTGGCAAATAAATATCAACGCAATAGAATCCAAAACAATTTTCAAAAATTTGTTTGTTTGTCGGTTATTATGTACGTTTCTGCACGCTTATCTCAGCAACGGCTTAATCGATTTTAATACAATTTTTATTATTATAGTTTGATGATGTCCCTTAATTTTTAGTGTTGTATAAATAAAAAAGTTTTAAGTCGACGAAATCGTAAGTTAGTAGTAGTATATTATATAAATTGAGTAAGTCATTTTAAAGCGTCATTTTAGTAGTGTCCTCGGAACAGTTCTAATAATTTATATTACTTATTTTCTAAAACATCTTTTTATTAAACAAAGAGGTTGATTTACATTTTTATTATAAACTAGAGGGCGCGCGCGGCTTCGCCCGCTTATTAGGAGTGAATTCTAAAAAAACCACGAAACACGTGTTCAATAAAATATTTTTAAGTCTGAATTTAAATTTTTATAAAAATCGGTGGCGATTTAAAGATTTTTCCATGTAAACTTTCAACCCCTTATTTGAACCCTTAGGGGGTGAATTCTTAAAAACCATGAAACACGTGTTCAATGAAATATTTTTAAGAGTCTGGATTTAAAATTTTATTAGAATCGGTGCCAATTTAAAAAAAATCCATACAAACTTTCAACGCCTCTTTCATCCCTTTAGAGTTAAAATTTTTCAAAATCCCTTCTTAGTGGATGTCCAGAATATGAAAGTAAACATCTGCCCAAATTTCACGTTTCTACCATCAGCGGTTACGGCTCTGCGTGCGTCTTACCTCAGTCAGTTTTTTTTTTTTTTTTTTTTTTTCGAACTTGAGGTAATTGCTGTTAGCCCTATTGGCCTTTACAGCGACACCGGGTGGGTAGGGAAGAGGGCTCTCTGTCCCAGAAGAAAAAGCAAGCACTACCTGGCTGCTTGAGAGGGGTCGACGACTGTAAGGGCGCCCCCTGCGGGGCTCGAACCTCGGCTTACAATCGACGAGCGGGCTGAGAACCTCAGTCAGTCAGCACAAGTCCTTTTATATATA
>JAATLQ010019089.1:0-21086 GCA_013421005.1 Heliconius erato x Heliconius himera
AACCCGAAGTTATGAAATAATACGTAGTCTTGTTCACATAACAATGCTAACCGCTTAATATTGCCTCCGTGCAAAGACCTTCTGAAAAAAACATTCCTTTTATTCCAGAAATATGAGAAAGAAATTGTGATCACTGCAATATGAACTATTGTTCGTTACTGAATGCTTTTGCACGATATTGATTCTCTTTATTTGTAATTATTCTACAATGAAATGAAATTTCTTCATTATTGTTTTTTCTACACTATTATTACGCTGTTTTCATTCTGTTTTTCATTTTGTTCCTATTGAAGTATCAGAGATCAGAAACTTGTATCAAAATGTTGGTTGTATCTACGATATAAAATGGACACCAATATAAATCAAAAATTTATATTACAATTTTTTTTGTTCGGAAACAAAGTATATTCATTGAATTTATGATTCAATGAATATACTTTGTTTCCGAACAAAAAAAATTGTATTTTAGCTTTTACGATATATTATTTCAAAAACATTGCGGACCAATTTTTTTTGTTCGGAAACAAAGTATATTCATTGAATCATAAATATGCGTCATGTGCTTTTTTTAAAAAAACTATTATAAATTTCACAGCTATTTTGAAATATGAATGAAATGATACGAAAGAATATTTTTTTACCTCAACATTCAGCTAAAAAATCAATAACATGCATTTCTCTAGAACAGCGTAAGTAACATTGATTCTGTGATTTATTTAAAATATCCATTCAAATACATTCACTAAGAATTTAATCCAAATTGAATGGAACATTTTGCGTTCTTTTCCTTTTTTTTATTTTTGTCAATCGGAAGGCGAAATCTTATTAAAGACGCTGCGCTACAACTTGCAATAATTGAATTGTCTTTAGCTCACCGTTCTCTGCCGTTACTTCAACATGACGTTAATACTTTTCAAATGATTTTCTTTTATCTGAAATCTTATTTCTTACTTATGGAATTTATCATTTATCACTCATCTCAACTTGAAGTTAAGAATAACACGTAACACGTGGTTAAGAGGTTGATTGTCACTAAAGAATGATTCTCAAAACCTATAATATTTTTAATACACGCGTATTAAGACTATTACCTAGAAATATGATATAAAACTTTGTAAAAGTTTTGTATGAAAAACAACTTTTCAGTGGCCTTCATAACGCGGTACCTACTTGAGAATAGACAGGAAAATAATTTCATTTTTTTTTTGTATTCACTGTCATTAAAATTAATTTAAAAAAATAAAACGAAATGATTGTAAGTTAAATTTAGATATAATATAGTTAGAAATCGTTTCGGTATTTGAAACCGAGGAATAACTCATAAAAGTCTTCTTTTGCTGTCCACTTTAATCGCGCACGCGTTCACACTTGCAATTCTCTGTCATTTTATTTTCGTTTTACGCTGTATCCCGCATATAGCAGGGTATGCAGAGGGAACCTGGAAATATTTCAAAGATAAACTCGAGTGAAATTTGTCTGTGAGCTGTTAAAATCGATTTCGAAGTTGCCTCACGTACTGCCATGGATTCTTGCAGAATGACGCTGACATTGTCGTGACATCTAATGTGGAAAGTTTAGAATTTAGGTATTTTAAAAGATTTTAGATTAAATTGAAGTTTCCAATCTTCTTTCTTGTAAATTTTGTGATTTTAAATGTAGTTTTAGCTGATTGGACGGATGTTTAAACGTTGTGATCATTTCACGATATATGTGTTTGCCAAAAGTCAATTGAAATATAGAATATTCGGAATTTGAATTTGAAGAGACCCAACAGCGAGACATCACATAGGTGAAGCTATGCGAATTGTCTTAAAGAACAAAGAAAGGTCAGGACTCCTTTGATTACACTGGTCTACAAAAATGTTTTTTTTTTGTTTGCCTTTAAAATAAATGCTTTATTATTTTACTAATTTGGGATCACTGAATACGAAAATATAAAATAAATTTTAAAGTTGGCCCCTATTTAAAAAATATTGCTAGTATGAAAAAATAAGACTTAAAAGTTTAATTTCATAGAATATATTTATAATCATTTATTTATAAAATTATTGAATGAACATATATAATTTTATAAGTTAAGAATTTCTCTTTTTTTTGTTTGGTTTTTTGAAATCAGTTTCAGGAATATCTTTTGTCTAGTTCCAGCAGTAGTTCGCTAACATTGATGTATTCCATAGGCCGCTGTATTTCTTTTTCACTGTCGATATGTCTTGGTGAAATCGTTACCATGTTCATTATTACTATAAGAAAAAAAAATCGAGATAAGAGAGAAAACAATGAATTTTTTGAGACATATTGCAGCCAATAATTTTGTAGTACATTCTTCACATCTCATATTATCCAAAAAACCATAACCCACTGCTCTAAATATTTTCCATGCCTCTTTTTTGATGCTGTGTAAAATCAAATCAAAGTTTTGGTCCTTACATCACTCTCAAATTCGAGTGATGTAAGTCCTACATCCGACGAAAATCCCATCTTTTATTTTGGTGTCGCTTAGATGTGGAAATTTACGTCGCAAATATTTGTAGCCTGGTTCATCATTGTTGAGAGCCTTAACAAAGTTTTTCATTAATCCTAATTTATATGCAATGAAGGTACTGCAACTAAAATGTGGTACCCAATATTTATCTTAACTTTAAATTTAATTCCAAAATAATTAAAGTAAGCAGATTCTAACATTCAAACATTGGATTATTGGGCACTTGTGACTACTTAAATTCACTTTACCACATATATAACAAAAATTGTCTGCACTATTTAACAGTTACGTGACATTATTTAACTGTAGTTTTTGCACCACATACCTGTCGAAACTTTTAATTTTGAGTTCTATATTTAAATTTTAATTTTGAGCTCTATATTAGATGAAGGGTGTCAAATACTAAGGATATAGTGCAGTTTAACGTAAAATTTCAATTTCCATGTTGACCAGTGTTATTATTAGTTGATATCAAGAAAGTTCATAAGGATTGTTTTAACTGGTTGATTGATGATATATTGATTAGATTAATCGATGTTTTAATAAAATTTCTAAAAAATCAATTCAATAAATCTGAAAATGGAAGGAAAAATAAAACATATGCGCTTACAAAAACTACAGTAATTATATTATATCTAATTATAAAAACATACAGTATTCAAATATTAGTAGATCTTTACGTACTACCAAAATAATACAAAAATTTGAATTGTTATTGTATTAGGTATTAGTTATTAAGTAGCTATTTGATCTGCTACTAGTTAATATTAAATAGATTATAATTCAGTAATTACTAACACAACACTTCTCGTATAATTATGCAAATCAAATGAAATACGATAATACACATTGTGCTGTTGAGCAGTACAATTAATTGTAAGCTACTTGCCTATTGCATTTTAATTATTAATAATAAGTTTTTATATGAGTTTCAAGCTGTATACCGCAATCTGCAGGGTAGGCAGAGGGGATCTAATGAGCTAGTGTTAAGTTAGTATTCTTTTTCACTGAATTCTGGAGTCATTGCGTGTTAAATGTTACCAGAGAGTCAAATGAAGGTTAAATACTATTTTTTGCATCTTAGTTAACTAATAACTGCCAAAGTAACCACCATCCAAGCTCCATATTCCCTGATAGTACTCACCAGTGTATGGGCACAGAAACTATCAGGTGTTATAAAATAACAAACGTCTGGCGACTATTGGCTCTTAGATAATAATAAGTACTTGTTGTTTTGTAATGATTTGACGATTTTCTGGACATAAGCTATATTGACTATGTAAAATTCAGCTTATAAAGTAGCTATCTTGTTTAATTTTTATTATTTCCAGTAAACATTTTTTATTTATTTTTATGTTAGATTCTCTTCAAAATCAAGTTATAAATACTTTAATACTTTCTAAGTATAAAGTAAAACAAGCCAAAATATCTCTTTATAAATATTTTTAAAGGACCCGCTTAATATTCTTGCAGTGTCTGGCCGCAGTTTCGTCCGCGTAATTTGTTTTTCCGTCCTAACTTTTTTTTGTGTCATTTCCTACCTCCCCATGTCCTGGTGCACAATATTTGCGTTTCGCCGAAATCTTTACACTTTCAGAATCTTAATCTCTTCCACGTGACATACAAAACATTGCAAGAGATATGCGAAACGTAATGGTAATAAATTATGTTCATTTCCCCGCCTTGGGCACACAAAGCTAATGAAGACAGTCGTGGCGCAGGAGCACAAGCGTGTGAATGTAAACGCGACTGGTTGTGGGTTTGATTCAAACTCGAGAAAATGAAACATTTAATATTTTCATTTCATGTGCGTGTGTCGAAACAAAGCGCCTGGAATTTCCCCATTCAACACGCAATGCCTCCAAAATTCGGCGGAAAATGGAGAACGGAGTGTCTTACCACTAAGTTCCATCTACCTACCCTTGCGCTTACCCTACCCTACCCTAGAGCGCGGGATATAATGTGAAAGTAAAAAAAAGACAAAATGCCACGGTTCATACACGCAGTATCTTGAATTCGAGTGGAAAGCGAAGAACAGAATGTTCTAACACTACGTTCTCGCTGTCACTGTGCTATATAAAAAAACTGTCAATCATATTTTTTATCACTCACTTATGATTTTCTTGTAAAAAAAAAGATTCTATCATTCATTTTTAGTGGGCAATTGCATTTAGAATAATTGATAACATACATAATATAAATAGTTAATAATAAGCCGTAGTTAATGAATACGATACCTTTATCCCGCACACAGCAGGGTAGGCAGAGGGAATCCAGTATTAAGACACTCCCGTTCCCCACTTTCTGCCGAATTCTGAAGGTATTGCGTGTTGAGTGGCAGAACTCAACGCCGCGCTTAACCTCGACGCCAGAGCGAAGAAATGGAAATATAAATTTAAGTAAACATTTCATCTCTTCGAGTGGGGATCGACCCCACAACCAGTCGCTTTTACAGTCACACCTCGTGCCGCTGCGCCACGACCGGCCTCAAACCCAAATAAAGGTCCCAGCAATATATTCAGGAACCTCGTTGCCATTTTATTGCTCGTTAATGTTGGTTTGGCGTTTGTAAGTGTCGCTAAGGGAATAATTGCCAGTAAAATTATTTATTTTGTTCACAATTATTCTGATTGATCTTGCAATATAATATTTTATCATTTATAAAGTCAGAAATATATGTTTTTAGTCAATGAAGTATCATTCTTTTTTTAATTTATCTTCGATTGTTTAGCGGACTTTTTAATGTGAACTCTGTATATCTTTAAAATTTCTTATAAAATATTAATAAAATCTCATAAATTCAAGTCATTCACACAAAGAATGTTGATAACCATTAACAGGAAATAAAACACAGTGTTAAAACACTTCGTTCCCCATTTTCCTCCGAATTCTAGAGGCATTACGTGTTGAGTGGCTAAACTCAACGCCACGTTTTGCCTTGACAGCAGAGCAAAGAAATAAAAATATACATTCGTATGAATATTTCATTTCTTCGAGTGGGGATCAAACCCACAACCAGTCGCGTTTACAGCCACACACTTGTGCCCCTTCGTCACAACAAGCCTGTAAAAACAAATAAACAAAAAATATGCATAGAAAATGAATAATAACAGTTATAACAGATTTATCAATATTTCACTAACATGTTAATCAAAGTAGTATGACTCTGTCAATTACATAATATTTTTTTTCTATTGGGTTTTACTGAAATACTTTTAAATATTATATGTGAGAATTACAAAAATTACATTGACCAAAATAGCCTTGCAGTTCCGATACTACAAAGTATAAGCCAAAAGTAGCTATGCACCTCAAAAGTAATGGAACTTCGAAAAGCCAAAAGAGTTGGAGGAAATTTTGAACCAAATTCTCCCCTTTGTTCCTCTCATCAACGCGTTATAGAGAACTAATGTAAGCCGTGTTTTATTTGTGAGAGCACAAACTTGAAAATACTCGACATTTTAGATGAATAATATTTTTTGAGTTATTAAAACGGCGAATTTGTTTTATAGAATTCACAATTTTCTTAATCTTATGTGACTGAAACGCAAAACTATATTTAGACTAATGTTATATTACCTAATATCGATGTGGACGTATGTATGACGTATATATAATATGTGAACATCATTAATGAAATAATCGAATAAATTTTGTAAGTAGAGTACATATCATATTTTTTTCATTTCACGCTGAATCCCACACACAGTAGGATAGGCAGAGAGAATGTAGTGTCAGAACACTCTGTTTCCCATTTTCCTATGAATTCTGGAAGTATTGCGTATTGCTACACCAGAGCGAACAAAAGAAAATATTAAATATTTCAATTCCTCGTGTAGGAATCCAACCCACAATCTGTGGCGTTTACAGTCACACGTTGGGCCCCTGCGCTATGACTGGCCTCAACTACTACATGGTTTAGCTTTTTATATAAAATTATTCCTAAAACAATTTTCTAACTAACAAAATAATATCTCAACGCTCCACTGTACCTAACAACTTTCGACATAGATACACTTACCGAGTTATCATACAAGTTGACTTGATACATGCGCACTAATTAACTGAACATTCTGTGACGACGGCGTACTTACAGCTTCCATTCAGTTTGCGGCTTTACTTGATGTTACTTCCTACAATATACAGTACGTACATATATAGATATATAACTACTTTGCAACTTTAATCAAAAATCTTATCTTGATTGCAAAATATGATATAAAATGTATGTTGAATTTTGATATATTTAAGAGTACTTCCCCTCTTTACGATGCTATTAACGGAAGTGAGATGTCTGACGAGCCTAATGCAATCAGGGGCTCAAAGAGCTTCTTTAATTAGTTTAAACTTTACGTGGAAACATCTGGAACGCCGGGTGACGCACGACTTGCCGAATCTTATATTATGTTACTAAGGTAAATATTAATATTACAATATATTAATCAAGATATCTCACATCAAACCTATTTTTCTTCTAATTTTATACAATTGAAAGCGAAACAATTGAAAGTGAATGAACTCGATTATTTATGGACATTATCATTTTGACTCTATTCGTATCAAAGTTAAAAAAAATATTTGGGGCTTACTTTTTCATTGAACCACCATGGGGGCACTAGTGCTGTCTGTATGTTTTAGAAGATATTAACTGAAATATAACTACTATAGGAAATTACTCGAACTTTCATCATTAATTATCCTACATTTTAAAAGGCTCAGATTTCCAAACTAAATTTCAAAAGCGAATAATAATATATTAAAATAGCTTTTTCTGTAAAATAATTGCAACTTTTTTATTTCACTACTTCAGCATAATTGTTTTCCTTTTGAAGTCAAAGATCAAATATATGATTACTACATTTGCTACATAACTTACCAGATATTATTATAACTATATTTAAAGCAAGTAAGTCTTCTACATTATCTTTACTATCGATTCTTCCATAATGGGCGAAACTTAAACAAAATAGGCGCAGGTAACGTGTCCCGGCAGCAATGACGCCGCGTCGAAGCTCGAGCTCGCATCGCAGCTTATTATATTAGCACCTAATTTACCTCTCGATCACGATGCTTTCATCTACTAGTAATTCCATTACGTTCATATTTATTGATCCACTTGCACTTTGTAAAACTGTACTATATCTCATATAAATTAAATTAAAATTAAATTAGCTTCACGCTGTATCTCGCACACAGCAGGGTAGGCAAAGAGAGCCTTGTGTCAAGACACTCCGTTCCCCACTTTCCGCCGAATTCCTGAGATATTGCGTATTGAGTGGCGGAACACAACGCCGCGATTTTCCTTGACACCAGAACAAAGAAATGTAAATATAAATTTTAATAAATATTTCCTCTAGTGTTGATCGATCCTACAACCTGTCATGTCTACAAGCACACTTAGTGTCCCTGCGCCACAACTGGCTTCCAGTGAACCACTACCACTTTACAAAAATGTACTATATTTCATATACTTACAATAATAATATATAAAAATATTAAATTAAAAAAATTAAATTAGCTTCACGCTGTATCCCACACACAGCAGGGTAGGCAGAGGGAACGTCGTGTTAAGACACTCCGTTCCCCACTATCTGCCGAATTCTGGAGGCATTGCGTGTTGAGTGGCAGAACTCAACGCCGCGCTTAACCTCGACACCAGAGCGAAGAAATGGAAATATAAATTTAAGTAAATATTTCATCTCCTCGAGTGGGGATCGAACCCACAACCAGTCGGTTTTGCAGCCACACCTCGTGCCGCTGCGCCACGACCGGCCTCCGGATAAAAATATTATTATAAAATATTATAAATTCATATAGCTATATACTTTTGCCTCTTATTCATAATCATTAAATGATAATTCCCTAGTTGATAAACGTATAATTATTATTAATTAGGTATATAATAACATTAAACAATTTCTGAGTCTGAATATGATGATTATGGGTTTGATTTCCGATCGCGGCTGTAATTCATTTTCATTTCCAGTAAAACGCACCTCAGTATCGAAGTCCGCATTGGGCGAAGAATGTCTTGAAACTAGATTTTTTTACATATGCGGAATAAAATATGAAGCTGAAGAAAAGTATTTTTTTTAAATATATAGAATAGTAGTAGAAGAGCCTTTAAAATGCCAATTTTAGATGTAACTTAGACGTAGAAATAATAAGGCTATGAAAACTTGCTGCGACCGCCTTATAAAATAAAAAAAAAACCTTTTATTTCTTTCTGAAAAATATTACTTTATAAAAAAAGAATATGTAGTTTTTTTTTATTAACAACATTATTTAATTTGCAAGAACCCCTTTTCAGGTGAAGGCATTAGGCTCCTCCATTGCTTGCCAACGTTCCCTATTTTGAGCAATTTTAGTCCAAGAGTGACCAGCCAACCTAACTATGTCGTCTTGCCATCTCGTCAGCGGACTTCCTAAGTCGAGTCAAAGGTCCCCTCCATGACGTCACCCTTCTCGTCCATCGCAACATGCCCGGCCCGCTTCCATTTCAGTCGTAGTGAGTGGTTGAGCGCGTCAGTCGCTTTAGTAATATTTCTTATTTTTTGTATTTTTCTGACATTCAGCGTACTGCGCCCCATTCCACGTTAACATATTGTTATTTTATTTCTTGTGTTCGAAGTAAATTTTCAAGTTTAACAGGCATATATTAAACATGGTAAGAGGCACAAATTCATTACTTAGGACTTGAGCTGGGAGATTGTTTTTAAAGATTTCTTTTAGGCTCCAATATTTATTCCAGGTTAATTGAATACGCCGCTCTATTTCTTGGTCGTTACTTTTCCTATCAAACAATCACTCGGAGGTGTAAATCGAACCCACAACCGTTGCGTTTACGGTGCCACTGCGCCACGACGACGCCACGACGATCTATAACGAGGTTATAAAACTTTATTAAGACATAAATTTAGTTCTGTATTAAAGGTAATATTTTTCAATCTGATTTCATCCATATACATGTCCATCTATTTCAAATCCATGCACAAAGGACAACATCCTCCCAGTTAAACTATGGACATCCTCCTCACGAGCATGTCTCGCAAAGTAATCGCGCTGTCATCTGTCCAGCAAGAGCGGACGATCTAATCGCGTCTATTAAACAGACTAATACTACTGCTCTGTGCTGCAATGATACTAGCTTTACGTTTTGATATTGTAGCTCTGTGATGTTGTAAGCTGTGGGATGGCATTTTGTTTACTGAAATAAAGAATATTTAAATCAGTTTCACGCTGTATCTCGCATACAGCAGGATAGGCAGTATTCAATAATATTTAAACGTTAATGTATATACGATCTTAAATTGATAATAGTATAATAAAGACTGCTATATTTTATCAAAGCTTAATCGATCTTAACTAACTAACCAAATAATAAACATTTTATATAGTCATCTATAACAACATAAATGAGGCCATCGTGGCGCAGGTGCACAAGCGTATCGACTGTAAATGCTGCGGTTAAGAATTCTATTCCTACTCAGTAATAAAAAAATCAGGAATATTTTCGTTATATTATTTTCGAGGCAAAGCGCGGTTTTGATTTTCGCCACTTACGCAATGCTTCGAGAATTCATTAGAAAGTGGAGAATGGAAATGTCTTAATGGGAACGGAGTGTTTTAACACTAGGTTCCCAGGTTCCCACTGCCTACCCTGCTATGTGCAGGATACAGCGTGAAAATATTAAAAATATACATATAAAACAAAACAAATATTGATATAAAAATACTATTAATCAACAAAAACAACAAACACAAAATTTAATAACAATTTTAATATCATATTAAGAGATATTCGATGCTACACAAGGAACAATATATTAATATAATTTAGACATTCCAAAAATAATTTATTATATAAGCATAATATAATAGCAACGACAATTCATTATATCATATCAAATCTATATTCCGCAATCCAGTTGCAAATTCCTAAAGACATCGATCATTTAGCTCTTGGCGGCGTCGTTCCCTCGAGGCGCTTGGCAGAGCTCCAGAGCGCGCGTCGCTTAACATCGTCTCATAACTTTGTCATAAAAACATAAACTGATGGGCCCCCAACTATCTGGTCGTATTGAGCCACTTATGTTCAGTTTACACTTACGAAATGTGCTATTTAATTTTATTTTTATGTGCTTTTACCTAAAGTATATTATTTTCTATATAAAAAATAAAAAAGCAGAAACAGAAATAAAAGGAAAAATTTTAATAAGAACACATTTTTACTTATATACCGATACAGTAATAGCCCAAGATCCCAGGGCCGCCAGACCTACGTATTTTAGCCAAGGTGAAATTTTGAGGACTATTAAGTTAAGATACCATGCATACTCAATAACTTGAAAGCGGGTAACTTTTACAAGGGAAAGCTTGCTAGTATAACGTATTTTACCCTAATTTTAAACAATCTTTAGAACGTCTGATAGGAGTACATGCCATATACATACATAAATATATATTTTTTACATTATTCTTAAAAACATATTTAAATTCGAGCGTTTCTACTTTGACGTAGGTGGTTAAATTGGCGCTACCTCTGAAAGGGCCCCACTTTCAACTTAGCAAGTACGCATACAGTCTTAACTACATATTAGACTATTAATCCTTAAAATTTCAGCATTGCTAAATAAACCTAGGTCTGGGGGCCCTAGGATCTCAGCATCCATAAGCTATGTGTATAATACGCCAGTTTTTACGTCAACATAATAAAATAATACAATCCTATTATAACAAAAAAATGAATATTCAATAACATTCTTATCAGAAAAACCGAGGAGGGATTGTCTGTGGTATTCTAATGACGGGAAATCTCTAGCTAGCATATTTTTCGATTTGTTCGCGAGCGGTCGTATCGATATGATTTATGAATAAAACGATTCCCTCATATGCGGGAATCAGGTCTATACGTCGCTGTGTCGTACAGTAAGCGTGCATCACATTTATCACGGCCTTTTTATGTCTCCCGAAGCATTAAATCTGTTGAAAATGTATTTGTTTTACGTTACCTCGGAAGGCATTATGTTTTGATTTAAGGCTCGATATACAGGTGAAGTCAAAAGAGATAAAAGTTATAAATAAAAATAGTTTACATAATACGCAGCTTTTATAACTAGAAACTGTTGAGAGCTAAATAATGTATGTATTATAAATTTAATAACTTTAAATTTTTGAAAGCTATTTAATATAATTAGTAATAATATATCAAAACCAAGGAAAGAACCAGGCCAGTTGTGGCGCAAGGGCACAAGCGTGCGACTGTAAACGCGACAGGTTTTGGATTCGATTCTCACTCGAAAAAAAATATTTTTTTTCGTTTGTTTGATCTGGTGTCGAGGTAAAGGGTGGCGTTGAGCTACTCAACACAAAATGCCACCAGATTTCGGTGGAAAGTGGAAAGCGGAGTGTCTTACAAGACTGCCTCTGCCTACTCAACTCTATAGGGAATACAGCATGAACCTGAAAACAAAAAGAAAGAATACTCAAAAAGTCAATTAAAGGAAAGCAGAAGCAAAATACATTTAAATCAGTTCGATTTGCATTTATTGCAATATAATAATTCATACGTCGAAGTAATTTAAGTGTTATATAGACGCTCGCGACACGGCGCGCTCTATGCGTGCGTGTTCACATCCGGTCTCATAACGACACCTACAGCTTCGCGACGTCGCGAGTAATCTCATAAAACTTAGAGTACGTGTTCCCTGCAGATGAGAGTCTATGAGTCTATGTGTTTATAACTGGATGGGAGGCTATTTGTTGCTGGCGAGGCAGGTACCTGCGGTGAGTTAAATAAAACAGTTTTAAAGTGTATATTTTACGTGATATAACTACCTAACGTATACATTAGCTCAACTGTGAATGAGATCTGTTAAAAAAACTTAGAATTTAGTATATTTATATTTTTATATGGGGGCCATTCAAGTATTACGTAAGCACTGTAGGGGGGCGGGTGGTCTTGGGTTTGCTTATTTTTGATGACATGGGGGGTAGGGGGTCTAGCTAGTAATTACGTAAGCAGAAGCTATTTATTTTTTCATATATATTATGGCTTGGTGGACGTATGAATGGTAGACGATATAACTATTAGATTTATAATATGATATATAAGTTTATTGTATCTATTTAGCGGGAATTAGGCACATTGTCAAGAGTCTAAATTACAAATTTTATAAAAATCTGTGGCGATTTAAGGATTTTCCTATACAAACTTTCAATCCCTTATTTGCACCTTTAAGGGGTGAATTAAAATAAACCACGAAAGACATGTTCAATGAAATATTTTTAAGACTGAATTTAAAATTTTATAAAAATCGATGCTAATTTAATTTTTTTTTCATATAATCTTTCAATCTCTATTTCATCCCTTTCGGATTTCCAGAATTCGAAAATATCAGTCTGTCCAAATTTCACGTTTCTACTATCAGCGGTTACGGCTGTGCGTGCGTCTTACCTCAGTCAGTGCGAACATGTTCTTTTATATATGCAGATACAAATAAAATATCAATAAAAAAATATCTTAAAAAAAAAATTATATGCTAATGCTTACGTAAGCATTGGGGGAGGGGGTAAGAGGGTTGCTTATTTTTGATGACATAGGGGAGGAGGGGGTCAATAATTGCAAAAAAACTGCTTACGTAATACTTGAACGGCCCCATGTACAATTTTTTTTTATTTTATTTTTAGGGTAGGTAAGATTGAGCACCTACTGATATGTCTTCTTTTGTTTGTTCTTTTATAATACAAATAATTCATTTTCCCCTTGTGACCTCATTCTTATTTAAAATCCGTGTTACCTTTCTACGCATTCTTACCTCGAAAAATAATTAAATGTCTTCCAAGGATATCAATCTGCAACAGTTTACTTTAATTTTTACACTTCCCTACATTAGTGGCAACATTACCTATACCTACTACCAAAAATATTAGGAAATAAATTTTACATTTTAATATTTTTTTATTAAAAGTGGTGACTCTATTAATTTATTTTTTTAATTTCAAAATTAAAACTATAACTATAGTACTATATGCTAGCCGAATAATAGTTTCTCTTTGCTTTTATACAAATACCCATTACCGAATAGGACAGAAAGGGCATCGTGAATAATCTATGTAAATCCTGCAACAACAAGCCTCGCGAGCGATACGATGATCTCTTTTGTAGAAACGGGAAATTTATTTGTCCATCAATAGTATAATAATATTACTTGCTGTTGGGAACTAAACCTGTGTGTGTGTATGTCCTGTAGTGATTATGTGTCATTTATTTTTCTCGTGTCGTTTTTTTTTGATAATACAGATTGAGAAGAGATTTACTCTACATAATAATATAGATTTCAATATGTTTTTAATAAAATTTTAAAACTAAAAATATATTATATATACATATATATATATATATATATATATATATATATATATATATATATATATATATATATATATATATATATATATATATAGAATGCATCATATTAATAATATTATATATGTGAAAAACATCTCTTAATTTGTTAAAGTATAATCAATATACTCGTATGCTTAACAAAATTTGGCACACGTTGTAGAATATAATTTCTAAAAATAAACAAGAAATGGAAGAAAAGTCAGAATTATATTGAATTGAGTTAAGATTTGAATATTTAACGCGATGGTTGAGCGTCCAATCCCCAGATCAATTCAGAAAAACATGCATACATACACATACATACACTGGCAAGCCATACTAAATACAATGTCGATTTCAGGCGGAAAGTAAACAGCATCAATAGGGTGTCTTGACACTTGGAGTTCACTGCCTACTCTTCTATGCAGAACACACCCTTTACAAAACTAATTTTCAAAAATTCTTCCTTAGCTTTTACTTCGTAATATCTATCTGCATACCAAGTTTAAATATTTAATTAGAGTCGTACTACAATTAAGAGCTGTAAGTTTGTTGAAATGTATCTAAGTTGCTACTTTTATATATTTGGATTAGAAAGAGTAATTTAAAAAATAAATTGCTAAAATTTGGGCAAAATATTTAGGTGCTTTGAACATTTTTTGAGCTTAATTATAAAATTTAAAAAATGAAATAGACAAATCACATAAATATAAACACAAAAAAGAATATACCTATTTAATACCAACAATTTGGTGCCCTAGTACCTAACCATTCAATAATAAAGCATTGCGCTTTTTTAGCTTCACGCTCTATCACGTATGTAGCACGCTAGGTGGAGGGAGTGTGTGAAGCGAAGAAATCCTCGAGTGGGAATGGAACCCACTACCCGTTTAAAGATAAACGTTGTGCCACTCAAGTATTTTATCATGTTAAATAAATAATTGAATGGCCATTGTTCTAGAACAGTGGTTTCCAACCAGTGGTCCGCAGAAGCCTAAATATGGCCCGCGAACGATTTTAATTTTATGACTGGGTATGGTGAGGCGAAGTTTCTGTTTGATTATCACAGTTAATTTGTATTATACCTACAAAATAAAAATGGTCCTTGATCAAGAAAAGGTTGGGAACCCCTGTTCTAGAGCAATGATAGAGCCAAGAAAACCTTTCCTCAACCGACTGAAACACTAAAGAATTTGAAGCAACGTTCACAAAAAGGGGTAGAAAAGATTACGTAGAAAAATAAGGCCAAATATTATCTTAAAAAATATCATATATTCATAAAGAACTTGTTTTTCGATCAACCTACGTATACTTAAAACACGAACATATATTATTATTTCTATTATAGAATCTAATTATATTACCGTCCAAATAGTCCGAAAAATAATTTCGAATATTTAATTTTCCCTAAGAAATATAAAGACTTACGGTTTCTAAAAAGCTGCTAAGTGAAAAAGTTTGTTTGGTCGTTTTCCTCGTGGTAGGGAGGATAGACGAATTTGTTTTTGTTGCATAAGGTGATTTTATAAGGAGTATATATATATACATACATATGTATTTCAGCAGGAACCTGAGGACCTAGTATTAATTACAAGACATTTGTGTTCTCCACCTTCAGTCGAATACTAGAGCCATTGCGTATAGAGTGGCGGAACTCAACGCCTTGCTTTGCATCTTTACCAAAATATTAAATATTTTAATTCCTAAAATTAGTAAATTATATTTGCCTTTTGAAATTTCATAATAATAACAATATTCTAAATATTTCAAATTTTACATAAAATTATTTAAAAAGCAAGAAGCTTTTAAAGTCTATTAGCTTAAAATTAGCCTTTTTCGTGAATAGAATTTACAAGTAGAAACGTGCTAATTCCTCTAACTATGCTTGCTTAATTTATGTAAATATTTTAAATAAGGCTAGTTCCTTTTATTTAGCCTTAGGTGTAGACTGGTTCTATTCGGTTTCTTACGTGGACTGAGACCACATAATAGCGAATTTTATATCCACATTGAGAATTTAGCTTTGGAAAAAGATTTGAACAACGAAACTTTTCACCATATGCACCTGAATAATAAGCAAAATAGTTTTTTGCTAACACACAAATGCTTACATTTATATTAAAATGAATTTACTTCTGTAAAACCATTACATTAATTAAATGTTTATACATATTTAACTTTATTTTTCAGCTTCACGCTGTATCCCGCATGTAGCAGGGTAGGCAGAGAGAACCTAGTACTAAAACACTCCGTTTCCCACTTCCCGCCGAGTTCTGATGGCATTGTGTGTTGAGTGGCGGAACTCAACGCCATGCCTTGACACCAGAGCTAAGAAACGAAAATATACATGTAATAAATATTGCATTTCGGGGATCGAACCCACAACCAGTCAATTTTACAGTCACAGTGGGGCACAGGGGCACAACCCCTGCGCAACGACAATTTCAAAACATTTTCTCAATTTTTTTCTAAAAAATCTTTGTATGCAAGTACCTCAATACAAAGATCGTTAGGATTTGAACACAAAGAGGAGAGAGGATCGCTAATAAAATTATTCGCAAACTTTTGTAGCCGCGGGGTGAGCATTGTTATGCAAAAATTGTAACACATTACAAACATCGGATAACGACTTCCTTTACGAGAAAGAGCTTCGTTAAGTTACGTACTTCCAAGTTTGGCTTAATTTTAAATATGATTTTATTTATTACCCAACAACACCTACCTACTCTTCAAACATATTTCATTTCGTTTTTTTTAATATAACTACTCCATGCAAACACTTAAAAAAAGAAAGTCACATGTTCAAATGAGAAAATTCTATAATACCTAACATAGATATTAGAAAACAGAAGATAATAAAAATATGTCAACTGATAACAAGTAGGTAGGCATTGAACACGAGTATGCTTAATTACCTAAAAGAAATTCCTACTCAAAGGAAATTCTTATTGAGCGTATAAAAATGCTGAAAAAAAATACCCAACGTCTCTTGACAAATAATAAATAAGAACTCCGTACAAAAAATATTAGCGAAAAAATTTATCCAAAAGAGACTGATTTACAACACAAAAGTGATATATAAAGCGGGCAAAAGAACGAAATAGCATATCACTTTGAAACGCAAATGATCAATGAAACAATAAAAATATTCTAGTAAAGGCATGTAGATAATATGGCACAATTCGTCGAATGACGAGACTTGGATGGTGAAATATATTGCAAAATTTCAATGTGTGTAGAACCTACGTGTATATCGATATTATGCTTAGAAATTTAAACTATAAGATTACTAAATCTAATAAATAAAAACCATAAAAGTATTTTAGCACAATTCATTAATCAGGATACCTTTTTACATTTTTATTTTAAAACCTAAATGTATTATGTTATTCATTAGATCCTACTAATATTATTAGTTTGAAAGTGTTTGAGAATGGATGTTAGTTCCAATTTCACACAGAAATCGCTTTTCGGATTTAGATGAAACTTTATAACAATATAGTTTATACACCAGAATAACAACAATAGGCTTCGATTTATGTAAAGCCTTTGTTTAATTTCCCTACAATATAAGAAAAAATAAACTTAATCGCTAGTTCTCTATACTTTCCTCTTATAAACGGTGCTTAGTAGAAAAAGATATAATTTTGTTATATAAACTTGGAACATGTAAAGGAAATAATAATATAAAAATATTCAGCATGATATTACAATATATTCACAAATGTAATGCATACATACATACTATGCGTCAATATAGCTTTACACATAGTTAGTTAGAAAATGTTTTATTTTACTTCCCTAGTCGTGGACCCATCCATATGATGTTTACTTTGGATCTCGGTACTTAATGCTAGCGGATGCGCCCTCTTTTGAAAATCCAGTCCCAAAGACAAGTAGGTACACACAATCACGTCTCAGTAAATAATATATATGTGTCAATAAATTGAGTCATTATTTAGACAATGTATTGGTGGAAAAACAAATAAAATTCATCTGTTTTAAGTAATTGGTTAAATAAATAAAATATTTTGTATCGAAATTGATACAAATCATTAAATTTAAAGGAGTAATATCAGTTACTCCTACACATTTTAAAGATAAAAGAATATTATATTATATGCGTGCGACTGCAATGCGACGATAGTGGGTTCGATTCCCATTCGGAGAAGTAAAATATTACTTATAAACATTTTCATTTCTTCGCTCTGATACCAAGGCAAAAAGCGCGGAATGGAGTTCTTAACACTAGGTTCCCTCTGTCTGATATGCAGCGTAAAGCTGAAACAAAGCGATAAGAATTTTTCCCGATTTTTTACATTTAAAAATCCTAAACTCAGTGTGGTTGACCTATAGTTATATATTTTGTTTGCGTGTAAACTGTTCGCACAAAGAACTAAAGTGACGCATGGTTGCGAGCGCCTGTTCCGGGAGCTCAAAGCAAAAAGCTCAATTTTCTAAACCAGTGCAACCAACGTAAGACCACTAATCACAGGTAACTGTTCTATGAACTATATATACATGTGTGATGAAGTTAAGTTTACAATTTCAACAAACCATTATTATGTGTATTTATTATTTCAAAATTATATATTATATCTTCGTTTACTTAAAACCCAATATGACGATCAATGCAAGATAATTTGGAGTAAAACCTAAAAAATAACCACGTCGTAAAAATAAACATAATATTATAAACAATGGATACAGCTAAAATTTTTAATTTATTATGGCCATTAAAACGCTGAGGCCATCGTGGCGCAGGAGCACTGGAGGATGTGACTGTAACGCGAGGGTTGTGGGTTCGGTCTCCACTGTAGAAAAGATTTATTATTTATCCAATGCAAAAGTCAGACATTAAGTTCCGCCACTCAACACGCAATGCCTTGAAAAATTTGGCGGAAAATGAGGAATGAAGTGTCTTAACACTAGCTTTCCTAATTCCATTTTTAAATTGAAGTACTAATAAAACCTTTTGAAATAAAGAAATAAAGAGGTCTATTAAAAACTTATTCTAACTTAAGTACAAGACAAGACGCCCGAAGATACAACTTTTAAAGTTAACAAGTACTGTTGCGTTATAATTAAAATTAAATAAATTTTCTTCGTCTAGCTAAAGGCTTTAAAAAAAAGAATTTTCTATAAAACGACGAACTCACTTTATTTGCTTCTACAAGCAAGGAGAGGAATCGAGTTTGTTAATTATATAACTAAATATATCTATCATATACAATATATTACATAATTATATCTCCTTTGTATAGGAGTATGGGACTGAAAGTGCCGATTTTGATAAATCCTTACATCAAATCAGCTTCAAGCTGTATACCGCACTAAGCAGGGTAGGCAGAGGGAACCTAGTGTTAAGACTTTCCGTTCCCCACTTTCGCCGACTTCTGGAGGCATTGCGTGTTGAGTGGCAGAACTCAACGCCGCGCTTAACCTCGACACCAGAGCGAAGAAATGGTAATATAAATTTAAGTAAATATTTCATTTCCTCGAGTGGGAATCGAACCTACAACCAGTCAGTTATACAGTCACACCTTGTTCCCCTGCGCCACGACCGGGCTCCTTACTTCAAGCGTATAAAATAGCTACAATGTTTGAAAATTGTGGTTCATCACACATTAAGTGAGGCCAGTTGTGGCGCAGGGGCAAAGCATGTAACCGCAACAGGTTGTGGATTCGATTACCTCCCTCCCTCCCTCGAGGATATGAAATATTTAATATTTTCATTTCTTCGCTCTGGTGTCGAGGCCATGCGCGGTTTTGAAATCCACCATTCAAAACGGAGGTATCTCTAGAATTCGGTGGAAAATGGAGATCGGAGTGTCAAAGCTCTCTCTGCCTACTCTGCGACATGCACGATACAGAGTGAAACTAAAAAAAAATCAAAATCTCTATCAAAAGTTTATTATAACTATTGAAAAAAATGTCACTTTAAAAAAGTATTGCGTAAAACATTTTTCTTAATAAAATAAGCATATGTTCTGAGTATTCAATAAAGTTCAATAAGAGCTCGGAAGTTCCGTGCAATAGAATAATACAATATGGACCCTACACGTTCTCAGCATCTGTGAACACTATGCATAGCAAGTATTAAGAACAGACAGAATCGCTGTATCTAAATCGAATCATATTCACAACTCAAACTGGAATAATGAATGTACCTATTATATACAAGTAGGGGGAGAAATACAATAAAAAGATATCATATAATCTATCTATACTTATAATAAAATTGTAACAGATAGGTTTCTGTACATGGAAGATATATAAAAAAATGGAATTTTTATTAATGTAGTAGAATCCAAAACAATGATTTTTAAAATTTTTGTCTAATCTTAGAATTGGCTTATTCGATTTAAATGCTGTTTTCATTATTTGATTGAAAGCTTTCGTTAACATATAGGGTTTGTTTTAATACAATCAGTACATTAATAAAAAAGTTATGCCAATTTAAAGTACTTAATCTTACAAATTTGCTTATTGCTTTTAATACCGTATAATTAATTAAAAGTTCAAAATAAAAAATAATATAATTAAAATGTAATAATAAATAAAACTATGTAAGTATTTTGAGGCCGGTCGGCACATAACAGGGTAAGCAGAGGGAACATGGGAACATAGTCCGTTCCACATTCGCCGAACTTATGAGGCACTTTGTATTGAGTGACGAAACTCAACGCCGCGCTGTACCTCGTTACCAGAGCGAGAAAATAAAAATATTTTAATCCTCCGAGTACTGAGAGGCTTGGTTTGTTCTGTCCTCCAAGAGACTGTAGACCTAAATATTTGATGTTAATTTCAGATTGAAACCTCTACACGATCTGAAGATCGAAGCGAAGGTCATGACAGACGGATGGACAACAAAGTGTTCCTATAAGTGTTACGTTTTTTCCTTTTTAGATCCGGAATCAAAAAAATTAGCATATATATATTTATAAACATTTTTAAAGTGTTATTCCACACTTAGGAAAGAAAAATACTAAACCTGCGTTTCCTGGAGGTGCGGGTTCGAGTCCCGCTACGTTCAAATTTTTATACGTTTTCTAAATAAGTATATATATATATATATATATATATATATATATATATATATATATATATATATATATATATATATATATATATATATATATATATATATATATATATATATATATATATATATATATATATATATATATATATATATATATATATATATATATA